>MJUU01024210.1:9804-31953 GCA_002080025.1 Modiolus philippinarum
AACTTAAGTTATTGCCCAAAAACAAAAGTGTCTACAGACGACAACGACAACGACGACGACAACGACGACGACGACAGCACCATACCATTATACGACCGCAAAAATTTTTGCGGTCGTATAAAAATAAGACAAAAGTAATATATCAACTTTCTTCTGGGAGGTTGCTGACACGGGATGGGGGTCCTTTCTCTCATTTCCCACATGTTTTGGACATTTTTCCAATTTCTCACATATTTATACCCCTTTTCTCCATTCCCACATTTTCTTTCCGTTTTAAACTTCTCACTAGTTGTGTTTTCCCATTTCCCCCAATCATTTTTATAATTTTTCTTATTACGTTCCAAAAAATGACCTTTTTCTTCCATTCCATTTCCCAACACTGTTTAACCATTTTAAATAAGTTGTTTCTGGGATGCCATACGTTTTCATAATTTTCTATAGTGTGACACGATGAACGTTGTCGAATTTATTTGTAAGTCAATAAATCATAATCAGATATTAGATTTCTATTCTATAGACGGTTTTCTTAAGAAGAACAAAAATCTAGTCGATGTTACCTCTTTCGCTCTAAATCCTTTTTTTTTTCTTTTCTTTCTTGGCGTTGCTTTTTGTCCATTGTCGGTGCTATTCTTTTGATTATTATTTTGCCCATAATTTTTACTGTTGAAGTTATGAGGTTTGTTCCTATCCAATTTCCACAGCTGGTGAGTACGGTGGCCAGATTTCGCGAAAGCGAAAACGCGAAAACATGAAGTGCAATTCATTTCGCATTTTCGTGATTTCGCTTTCGCGTTTTCGCCTTCTCGATTTTTCGATTTCGCGTTTTCGAATTTTCGCTCTGTGGAAAGTGAAAGTAGAAAACGCAAAAACGCGAAATGACCGCATCTGGCCACCATAGGTGGGGTCATTTTTCTTTACCTGCATTATGACACGTTCAGTGTATCACGATTTATCTTTGTAGGCTATCATACATTGTTGTTGCAATTCTAGTCGCATTGACTGAGAGGTGTTGTTTTGATTTCCGCTGTTTACTACTTGTAAAGAGGTTATAAGCCTACAAATAACAAGTAATTACTGTGTTCGCAGGGCGAAACACAAAAGTCTCCCAAACGAACTCCCATATCTAGCAACCCATCTGTGAAATTTGATAAAATTTGAGAACTTTAAATTTTCCCGCCTTTTTTTGGTTTCCATGGCAACGGTCGCCATTTTGAAAATTTAAAGACGAAAAATCAATTCTATGCATTCAGGCAACCTTCCTGTAAAATTTCATTCAATTCTGAGCACTTTAAATTTTCCCGCCTTTTTTCCGTTTCCATAGCAACGGCCGCCATTTTGAAAATTTTAAGACCAAAAATCAATTCTATGCATGCCAGGCAACCTTCCTGTCAAATTTCATCTAATTCTGCGCACTTTGAATTTTCCCGCCTTTTTCCGTTTCCATGGTAACGGCCGCCATTTTGAAAATTTTAAGACCAGAAATCAATTCGATGCATGCCAGGCAACTTTCCTGTCAAATTTCATCCAATTCTGAGCACTTTGAATTTTCCCGCCTTTTTTTCAGTTTCCATGGCAACGGCCGACATTTTGGAAATTCCGAGCCCGGATTGCACACTTTCTCATTGTCCTCAACCATCATGTGAAGTTTCATGAAGTTCCGGTGAACGGTCTTCGAGATATGTCCCGGACAAAAATTTTACGCCGGAAGAAGCGGAAAAAGAATAATGAGAATAATAAAAAGAACAAGATGTGATTATGATCTTGTGGATCATAGAATGGCTCCCAAACCTCCCATGGACCTAGATTTCAAAGTTAATAATGATAGGCAACATCTGTGTAAATTTTCATCCAAATTGAAGCACTTTTAATTTTCCCGCCTTTTTCCGTTTCCATGGCAACGGACGCCATTTTGAAGTCTTGGAGACCAGAATTCAATTCCACACATCATAGACAACCTTTGTGTTGATTTTCATCCAAATCGGAGCACTTTTAATTTTCCCGCCTTTTTTCAGTTTCCATGGCAACGGTCGCCATTTTGGAAATTCTGACACCAGAATTCAATTTTACACATTATAGGCAACGTCTGTATCGATTTTCATACAAATCGGAGCACTTTTAATTTTCCCGCCTTTTTTCGGTTTCCATGGCAACGGGCGCCATTTTGAAATTTTTATGACCAAAAATCAATTCTATGCATGCTAGGCAACCTTCCTATCAATTTTCATCCAATTTGGAGCACTTTGAATTTTCCCGCCTTTTTTCCGTTTCCATGGCAACGGGCGCCATTTTGAAAATTCCGGAGGTCAAAGGCACAATTCCACATGGGGTTCCAACTTCCTACCAAGTTTCAATACCCTAGCTCTTACCATCACTGAGAAAAATTCCGGACAAATATTTGTGCGGAAAGCAGGGAAAGCGGAAGAATAATAATAATAATAATAATAATAAGAAACAGAGCAAAAACAATATGTCTCCACAAACTTCGTTTGGGAGCCATAATAATAAGAACTGAGAAAAAAACAATAAGTCTCCACAAACTTCGTTTGGGAGACTTAATAAGTTATGTGTTTGCTCTAAAATTTCTCTTGTAATCAATAGTATTTGATGCTTTCAGTCTTCTTCCGATTTGAAGTAGAAAATTTTTGCATGACAGAACGATTTCTAGAAGACAATGGCACCATATACTAAAAAAGTAAACAATCACGGGGAAATCATCAAGTCAACTGCAAAAAAACTTGATGTAATAAAATTGTGAGATGGGGGCACTATAAACAAGAGGTCAGAAATACATTTGGAATTACAAAAAAAAATAATAAATGCCACAATTTAATGGGTGTGGTTTTGTTCAAATTAGTCATACATTTAGAGTGGTCCTCAAAGGGTTTGATGTTCCTTGTTGTAAAAATAACGATAATCGAAAAATGCTTAAACAAAATTACACCAAGGGTATATAACCGTCAAACAAGGAATGTGCATACCAATGATGTTTCTATCAGTCATTTCTCTTTTAGTAAATGCTTTTGAGAAACAGGACCTCATAAGGACTTTTGTAACAAAGATTTTTTTTCATTCGCCCAGTTTCTTCAGAGAAAAGAAATCTTTTAATGAAAAGTCTACCAGAGACAGACAACGATGGACACCAAGTGATGGAAAAAAACTCGCACTAAATTTACAACAAATATGGATGTAGCGTTGTTCGACATTTAGCAGTAAATTACGCTCAAATCGGTGCTAAGGCTGTCTTGAACTTTTACTGAGGTACGAGAAAAATTCATTGTTGAAGGTCTTATAGTGACTTCACATATGAAGACGGAGAACAATAAAAGTGTTGTTCCATTGCTCGGTTTTGTCGTGTATTTGTCGAGACTTTGTCTTCTGTGCTTTTACTCCATATCCTTCCATTGTTTAGATAAGGCTGGAGTTTGAAAAGGATTCCCCTTGCAAGGGATTTATGCTCTTATATATTTGAGTTACGATGTACTTTAATTGTTCTTGGTAGAATTTCTCCTATAGATACATTATCATACTTACAAATTTTGGCATTATATTTTTTGTAATTTCTGACTAATATTAATCTGACTACCTGTTTATACTGGCCACAGGTCTCTATTTCATATACCAAGTAATTTTGCCATTGACTCAATAAGTCCACTGTGCTTGTTTATATGCTGTAATTGTCTTCTATTAGTATTGTTGTAGCAATACATTCATCTCAAAACGGTGTTAACGGTCGTCTTGAACTTACTTGTGATGTAAGAGCGTAGCTCATTGCTGAAGGCTTCGTGGTGAATTCAAGACGAAGAACAATTAAGGCGTTGTTCCTTTTCTTAGTTTTGCCATGTATTACTATTTGTAGAGACTTTGTCTCTTGTGCAATTACCCAATATTCTTCCATTGTTTTTATGGTTTCCATTGGACCAACAGTTTCGTAGAAGATCTTTGATTTTTTTTTTCCAATAGGGTTCAAAATTAAAGCACGTTTTCTGTAAAGTAAAGCTAAAACCTGAAAACGTCTTTTTGCGGAGGACCACGTGGTAACTTATATATGCCGCCAAGTCTGGTTCAAAAAGGTCCAGCAATTTCATCGGAAAATACATTTAAATTTATTTTCCCATGCGTTCCTATTTAAAACTATGATCCCCACTGGCGGCAATCTTAGATTAACAGAAAAAATCCTTTTTTGCAGGGAACCACCTGTAACGACTATTTTGTCTAATGTGAAACTAACTATGTTTCTGCTGGCAACTATCTTGGAATACAGCGAACCTAAAAATGACACTTTTTGTGCAGGGACCACCTATCGACTTTTAAGGCCAAATTTGTTTTCGATTGGTGGAATTGTTTCAGAGGAGAAACGTTTTTTCTCCTCAGAGTTCGATGAACTATGTGATCAAAATATGATTTTCCCATGGGATCCACTGCAAAACCATCGATGTTCTGTGCTGGACGCCATATTTTTGTGAAATGGAAACGAAATGAACAATCTTTGTAAAAGACCTTCCCTGCATTATTTCAGTACAGTTTAATTAAATTTGCTTCATTAATTTTACAGCTGATACTGAAAGTGTTTATTTTCCTTTATAGGTTTTTTTTGTTAATCTATGTTCCGCGCTTAATTTGTAAAGGACTTCCCATTCATCATTCCTGTAAAGTTTGTTTGAATTTGCTTCAGTGGTTCCAGAGAAAATGAAAATGTTATTTCCACCATAAGGTTGGACATAGTTTTAACCTGGGACTAATATAGTCCCAGGTTAAAACTATGTTTAGCACTGGGGCCATGTTTTTGTTTGATCTGATGGACATGAACATTCTTTATAATGGATCTTCCATACATCATTCCAGTACAGTTGAATCAACTTTTCTAATACTTTCAGAGATGATGAAAAGGATACTTTTCCCTTCAAGAGGGTGCAATGCTAAACCGGAAAGTCAGCACTAGGGGCAATGTTTTTGTCGGATCTGAATGAAATGAGAAATCTTTGTGAAGGACCTCCCTTACATCATTAATGCACAGTTTGTTGAATTCATTTCAGTGGTTTTGGAGAAGATGAAAAAGTGGTTTTCTTATAGCTCCAATGTTAAACTATGTTCTGTGCTGGCGACATGTTTTTGTTGAGTCCAAACTAAATGAGCAATCTTTGTAAAGGACCTTCTATTCATGATTCCTGCTAAATTTTGTTGAATTTGCTTTTTTTAGCAGGGGCAACCTAACAACTATTTTGGCAACGTTAAGTTCCAATTGGCGGAGTAATTTCAGGGGAGAAGATCTTTGCATGTTTTTCCCATGTTTCCCTAAGGGTCCAATACTAAACTATGTGCCGCCCTGGTGTTCATTGTTGAAAGCTCGAACCTGAAAATATCTTTTTACAGGGACCACCTTTAGACTTTTGCGAACAAGTTTGGTTTCAATCTGCCTAACAGTTTCAGAGATCTTTGAATGTGCTGTCCCTTAAGATGAATTGTTAACTACGGCTAAAGCGTTCATCTTTGACAAAGGGTGAACCTGAAAACACCTTTGTACAAGGAACCATCCAAGGACTATTGTGGCCAAGTTTGGTTCTAGCTGGACCAGTAGTTTCAGAGAAGACCTTTCAATGAAAATTTTATATCAGATGAATAAAGGACAGACAGTGGACGCAAAATAATGTCAAAAGAACATCTTGAATATAGCTAGAGGAGGTAAATAAAAACTTCAATTTTCAAGGAAGATTATTTAAAATTTTGGCTGGGAATTAGTTATCTCTTAAACTTGTAATTGTATGAAAGACACTTGTGCATTGTTCATAATAACATGGCAACATCAACAAATTTTGTGCTTTTTCAGAGGTTTAGTACACCTATTCAAGGCTATCCACAATAAGTTGTACACTGGATGACAATTGAACTCGTATCCCTGTTATGAACATGTTTCCATTAAGATTAATGTTAAACTAAGTTCCCAAATGGACATCTTAGATGTCATGCTAACCTTCCATGCATCTTTTGAAGGGGCATCTACAAACCATTGTGTCTTAGTTTGGTTATAAATGGCAAAGTAGTTTTAGAGATCTTTCTATGAATTTTCCTATAGGATCCAATGTTTGCACTTTGCTCCCTGATGTCAGATATCTTGGGAGGGGAACAGACCTTTGGCCATTGGGACATAATTTATAAATTGGGACAATCAAAGGACTATTGAGACCAAGTTTGTTCCCAATTGGGTATATTAGTTTCAAAGAAAAAGATCTTTGAATGAAAATTT
This sequence comes from Modiolus philippinarum, assembly GCA_002080025.1. Taxonomy (NCBI): domain Eukaryota; kingdom Metazoa; phylum Mollusca; class Bivalvia; order Mytilida; family Modiolidae; genus Modiolus; species Modiolus philippinarum. Next base: position 16,046 of record MJUU01024210.1, read on the forward strand.
CATGATAGATAGACTTATAAGGGACACCAAATGATGACAAAAGCACTAAGCCTGGCCAAATCAGAGGGCCTGATGGGTAGGGCGGTCTCATCACGAATCATGAAAAATTTATTCGGACCAATCACAGTTCATGGGAAATTCATTTTGTCAATTTGATCAAAAACGATTCACGGAGATGTTCTAATAACGATTCACGACAAATTAATGAAATGGAAAACGAATCACAGGGAATTGAAATCCTCGATCACGGAGAACGAAATAAACCCATCGACCCCCTCAAAGCAATGTGAGTAAAAAATGAACAATTTCAAAGTGCTATAACCATAAGTAGCTGAGTTCAACATGTTTCACTCTAGAGAAAAGATTCGTCAATTCCTCCAGAATACAAAATGCAAATATTCAATATGTGTATAAAAACTTTAGAAAATTTTCTTTAATATGCAGATTACAAAAAATGTGAACTCTCTACTCTTCAGATAGTGAAAAACATTTGCAGAGCCAAATATCAAGAGAAACTAATCATGTTTATGACCAATAGTGATGCCAAAAACATCTGAATACATACCTTAACATGATAAGCAAAAACTGGATATCACAATGAAGAAAATAATTCTAGTAGACATTCTTAGCAAACCTGGTTGCATTGCTTGTACATATTGTCAAAATTTTAAATGGATATTCACATACAGATAGTGGTGTTCCAATGATCGGAAAATGTCTCAAATCAGTCGGTTGACTATCCAGATGTGATTAATCGATTGATATTTTCTTCAATCGATTGATAATTGGTTAACTAAAAGTACATGTGACCTTTAGGGAAAACATAGGAAGGCCCATTTGAAAGCTTGCCCTCTCTGATCAGTTTCACCTCAGCTTGCTAAAACCAGGATGTACTTTTGCCATCACTTTGCATCCGTCATTCGTTTGACATTCCCTAGTCTTTTCATCATCTGTCCATTGTCCTTCTTCTTTGTCTGTTCGTCATGAACATTTTAATTTTAAGATTTTCTCCTCTGAAACTACTGGGCCAATTGGAACAATGAACCTGGTTACAACAGTCCTTGGGTGGTCCCTATATAAAACATTGTTTTTGGGGTTCAAAGATGTCACTAGAAGGGAACATAATTTAACACTGAAGCCTATGGGACACATATACAAAGATCTTTTTCTCACAAACTGCTAGCCTAAATGTACAGTAATCCTTGGGTTATCCCTTGTACAAAAAATTCTATACCATAAACAAAATGGCCACCAGCAGGGAGCATAGTTTAACATCAGACCTTATGGGAACATATTTTTAAATCCTTTTCATTGAAACTATCAGTACAATTGCAACAAAACTTGGTCACAATGCACCTCAGATAGGCTCATTTTATAATATGTCCAGCAAGTTTTGATTCTTTCATGATGGTTGCCAGTGAATCATGGTTTAACACTGGGTTCTATTGGGACAATTTCAAAGATCTTCCCAATTGAAAAACTACCGGTAATAGGCCGGTTAGAACCAAACTTGGTCAGAACAGTCTTCAGGTAGTCCATAGGTTTACCGGGGAAAGTCAGTGGTTATGTAAATTAAGCAAAGGAACTAATGCTTTATTGTGTATATTTGTATGTGCAAATTTCATATTTATAAACAAAACCATTTAGAATACTAGAGTTACTGAGGCCTAGTGGGCCATGGATACCCCCACCCCCACCTCTTCCTAATTTTCTTAAACATCTGGGAAAAAAAGGAATTATTGGAAAATAAAATACATAGTGGAAGTGTACATTATGTTAATAAGTTTCTGCATATAATTTTCTTGAAATTCCAATCACTGGTTTAGGAAAAGTAATGAAAACCTGCTTTTGGCATCCAGCTAAAATCACAAAGTCCAAAACATGTCAAAATTCTGAAAAGAGTTACATTTGAAAACAAAAAGCGTAGTGCACATCTACAATATGTAATTAAGCTCCTACATAAGTTTCATGAAATTCCAATCAGTAGTTTAGGAGGAGTAGTGGATACAAGCTTTTTGGTACAGAAAGACTGGCAGACGGAAGAACGGAAGCATGGTTGGACACCATGAACACTATATACCTCCCGCAAAGCGGTGGGTATAATAAGAATATATTCATTAGTTACAATGAAAAGCAAGCACTTCATACTATAGACATATTCAAAAAACCTAAAGCAAAATCAAAGGAGGAATTGCAAGATAACCGATTATGACCAATAATCGGTCGGTTAAGCCTAATCGATTATGATTGATAATCAGTTGGTATTTTCATCCGATTGAACACCACTACATACAGATATATACATATTATGAATTCAGAAGATTATCCGGATCCTCAAACCACTAAAAATTGTAGTTGCTTTAGATATCAGCCAATCAGTCTTAAAAAGAATCCTTTTCATATTTGATTGCAATTTTTAGTGCACTATTGATATTGAAATGTGTCTGAACTAATGAAGTGGAGAAACATTGCTTATACTTTGAAAGTACTTTTATTCGTGGATGCAGACAAGTCATTAGTTCATGGGTTCTTAAATTCATGGTTTGAGACTTTCCACACATCAAATCAACAGGTTTGTATTTTGTTTGGTATGAAATTTCAATCCAAGAAATCCACGAAAATTGGTACCTCACTAACAATAGTGCTTTCACAGTATTTAAGATTGATAAAATATGCATAAAAAAGTTTCATATACTGTAAAGTCGTTAATTTCTTGCAGGAGTTAAAATTTGCTAAATGGAAGTCCGTACCCCTTTGAGAGAATTTTAATTTCACAATAAATGACCATGAAGGGTTGCTTTCCAGGAATTATTTTTCATGGATTTATCCAATAAACAAATATAAACACCTCTCAAAACTTAGCCCTTTAACAGTAGTAAATTAAGAACAAAACAGTATGGAGCAGCAACCAAAAAAATTAACATTGATTTTTTACATATACGGAAAAAACCGTAAGAAATGTTTGCAAATGTTATTAAAAGTGGGTAAAACTCTGTGAACATTCAGGGATTTTTCTCAACAAAACTAGAGCTGAAAAAAAACACCTTTCAAGTGTCTAGTGACCATCTATCAAAACCTTTAATGCCAGGGCTTATTTGTCTCAATTTTTCATCATCTTATTATTATGTAGTAATTACTATAAGTACTTTGAAAATCAACAATTTATTGGCAAAAATATATAAAAATAATTTATCACTTTTCTGAATAATATCGCTTCTTCAGTGTCCTATATTTTCTAAGCATATATAATGCTTCAATTTCTTTTTTAACATATTCGCCCCTGGCGATTAGCATCTCTATTTCTTTTTCATCTTTCACGTCTTTGTTCTTCATAAAAGCATTCTTACACCTAGTTCTAAAGTAATCATAGCCCAATGGATATTCTTTCCCATAATGCAATAGCTGAAAGAAAAGAAGCCATTTTAAAAACATTTAGTACAAGTTATAATTTTTCAAAATGCCAACAAATGAAAGTGAACAATTCATACTGATAAGTCTGAATGCCTGAAATCTTTTTTTTTTATGACAAGCATGATAATTCTGACTTTCCAATAGTTAAATCTGGGAAACTCAACTGTGTTTTACTACCAGGAAGTTAATTAATACAAAGTGACAGACCCTGTTTTTAAAAATCGTGAAATGTCACTCCATGTAAAACTGGTCAAAGATCGAAAATATAACTAAAACCATATAAAAGTCTGCCTTTTAAGACAGAAATCGTGTTTATTGTTGTCAGCCGCTTAGGAGCAATTCTAAAATCCGTACGTACATAAAGAAAAAAACTAATCGAAACAAGAAAAGGGTTTTTGATTGAGTAACACTTATTTTATAAATTTATATGGAGTGACATTCTTTGATTTTCTCGAACTGCACTTATTAAGTTTAAATCACAGATTTCCGGGCGCCAGTTTTTTGTTGAGAACATCGAGATTCCCAGCCGTGTGTTAGAACCAATAGAACCAATTGAATAAATCTGTGCCTACTGTGTGTTTATGACATGTATATCTTTTATCGTGATAAAATGTGAAAGGAAACAGACTAAACACTGTGTAGATTCATACATAATGTAGCATTCTGTCATCTTTTTACAAAGAAACTGTCAGTTATTGTATAGAAACTTCAACAAATCAGTCAAAACATCACGTCAATTTGACCCCGCCAAAAAGGTCAGGTGGGGACATATTTTCTGAATTGACTCTAGTAGTAATATTCCCATATTTCAAAATATTATGTATATAAATTTCACAACAATGTGCTATTGCAGCAGCATTTTCATTTCTTAAAATTTATTTATTTATTTTATGCATAGTATTTCTTTTTTGCATTAAAATGTATTGAACTTTCAACTTGAAGAAGTAGGAGTGGAACATTTTGATTATCTCGCCATTTTTGGAGATGCATACCAAATTTGAAGATAGCATCCAACTTCTCTCAAAGCTAATGAATGGAAACTGTCGGGGATAGACATTTTGTGTGGCAGGAAAGGAATTTTGTGTGAAAGGAAAATTTCTCAAATTGTTTAAACTTTTCAAGACACTGCTAAAATTATGTGAAATTATAGAATTATAGCCCCAGTGTTTAACATAAACTGCATGCATTTTATTTGTTTAATCGGACATGTTACAAAAAAAACTCAATACAGTGCTGAATTTGTTTAGGAATTTTTGTTCTGTCCTGTAGCTACTTATTTTATTGTGGCCACCATCAACAATATTGTCACATTTTGGCCATTTTATTTTAGAAAATTTGCCCACGGTGTTCATGTTGCTTGGGTATTTGTTTGCCAATATAGACAATTTAGACAATTTTATTCGTACAAACACATTTACAATAAATTATAACACAATATATAAAGCAAATGAACAACAAATTATATAGACAAAATTCTCTGAAGCGGCGGTGACTATATTTGAATATATATTGGCTATGTCCTAATTTCCAGACATTTATTTGAAAATGAAATAAGAGCCTTCAGTGTTGGTAAGGAACTGCTGTTCAATAGAAAACGTATGTTGCTCTCAGTTAAGTAGTTAAAGTTTTACAAATAAACTTAAGTTTTTGGATCAGATCTTGTCTGAAAAGCATTATAAGCTGGACAGTATAGAAAAAAGTGCTTCTCGTCCTCAATTTGTCCACAATTGCAGACAAGACAAATACGATTTTGCATTGGGATATTTTTATGACGTCCTTGTTCAATTGCAAGGGAATGAGCGCTTATTCTTAATTTGCATAAAGTGGCTCTCTCAGATTTAAATCTGCAGGAATCCACATATGCAGGTCTATTATTTACGACATGAATAAATCTATAAAAATCTAGTTTGTTATTTTGAGTTATACTATTATGTTGATTTTGAATAGCTTGGTCATTGATTCTCTGTTTAATGTTAACAATATTTTGTTTAATGATATGAGTATTAGAAGTCAAGTATCCAAAGCCTAACTTTTTTACCCAACCATGAACTGTTTTTTTTTGAAGAAATATTATTATAAATGTTATTAGCAAGAGTGTGGCTTGAATTTGCGATATGTTCCCAAAATTTAATTGTCAGAAGCTGAATTTTTCCATGAAGAGGGTATCTATTGAGTTCAGCAAGACAGGCTACATTGGTCGCCTTACAATTAACTCCTAATATTCTTTAATAAATTTTAAATGCAAATTTTCATAAGGGTCTGAATCCTTAAAACTACAATTTACTCCCCAAACTTCAGAACCATAAAGGATTATTGGGATTACTACAGTATTAAATAATTTTTCTAAAAGGTTGCATGAATTGTTGAGACCAATAGTTTTCTTAATTTTAAACCAAGCTTTGCGTCCTTTCTCAGTCAATAGCTTACATGAAATATTGATATTGCCTGTATATTTAATATTTACATCAAGGTAACAGTATGTTTTTAGTAACTTTTTACTGTTTCGATATAATTATCTTTGAATGTAAATTTATTTAAAAACAATTTCCCATTTGAATTGAAAACTATTACTTTTGACTTTTGCACATTAACTTCTAATTTCCATATATGTTACTTACAATGTTCACAAAATAATTGCAAAAATTGTGTGTGTTAATTCTAATTTTTATTTAATAAGCTCACTTTTCTGATCTTAAAATCAAGCTCCACAGATGCTTTTACATTGCATAAAATGCAAAGAACACTTTACAGGATGTGTAGTTTCAACTTTGCACATACCTTATCAGTGGCGGATCCAGACTTTCTGCTAAGGGGGGTGGGGTGGGGGGTGGGCAGACCCATAATTTTTCAAAAAAAAGGGGGGGCAGAACCCAATTTTCGGAAAACCCCCTAGGAATTTTAAATATTTTCCAACCTAAGGGGGGCCCTGGCCCTCCCACCCCAACCCCCTAAGTCCACCACTGCCAATAACATCTAGCTTCTATATAACAGCAATGTACATTTATACAATTAATACAGTCAACTCTATTTAATTGTAACTTGAGGATCCCTTCATTGTATGGTATAAACATGTTGTATGCTTTCAATCAACCAAATAATTATTTCTTATATCTTTTCAGTTGTATCAAAAGAGGTACAAAGCATTCTAGTTTATAAAGAATAAGAAAATCATCATAAAAATTTAACCCGGTTTTGCTTTATATAATCTGGTGTTAAAGGTGAAAAATTCTTATATCTTTATTTATAAAAGATAATGATGTTCACTCAATTGTATCAGGGCATTAAACAAAAATAAATCTCTATATGCTTTGTACAATCTTGTGTCAAACATCTGATCCTATGCAAAATCTAGACCTTTGCCATTAAATGACTTTAGCAATTAACTTATAGATTTGCACAATTCCACCACTTTAGTTTTCAAGTTCTTACTAGCCATATCTTGTATCCAAATGTTCTTTGTAAACCTTAGCAAGTAATTTATAGACTTGTACAACTCCACCACCTTGGGCCTCAAGTTCTTACTAGCCATATCTCTTTGTAAACCTTAGGAAGTAACTTCTTAATTCCACCAAATAGCCTCAAATTTTTACTGGCCATCTCTTATATCCAAATGTTCTTTGTAAGGCCCTATCAAGTTAATTTATAGATTCTCATCCACCTGTAACAAAAAATCTGGGGCGGGTGGGAAGGTTTTATTTTATATATTTTCACTAAAATTGATAGGAATTTAAAGAAAATTTTTGAATAATTGAAAATAAAAAAAAATTGAGCGTACAAAAAATGGGGCGGGTGGGGATGAGAATCTATTAATTAATTTGATGTGGCCTAAACCTTAGCGAGTAACTTACAGACTTGTACAATTCCACCACCTTAGGCCTCAAGTTCTTACTAGCCATATCTTATTTCCAAATGTCTTCTAAAAATGCTGCCATAAGAATATGTCTGTAAATTATAAAAAAAGAATGTAATAAAGAAAGTTATGTTCTTAACTTCTAAAATCAAATTTTGTGGGTTTAAAGTTCTAGCACTGTATAATTCATGAAAAATATTAAAGAAGCATGGTAACTGAAGAGCATAGAAATTACAAGAGCCGTTTCCCGGGACAGCCAGTTATACCCTCGCTCTTTTAACCTTAATTCAATTTGGTTAGCATGGTAAGTGTAAATTTAAGTGTGTGTGGACACAATAAAAGTGTGGGCAAGTATGGAAACAATGAAATGATATAATCATCAAGAAAAAAATCAAAGTTATCGGTGAACAAGAAGAAAATGAGCGACATGAAATGATATACATTTGTAATCCTCCAGATAAATTCTAAGTTATTGGTGAACAGGAAGAACATGAGTGACAAACTTGAAAAGGGGAGACATGGTACAACTCATTATACCAGACTAGAGACCACATATCAAATCATAACTACATACACAAGCTGGAAAATCCTCGGCAAAAAATTTTGATAAGGCTATAATGGAATAAAAAACAAAGTTATTGGCAGACAGGAAGTAGATGAGTGACAGACTCAAAAAAGAGGGTGACACTACAACTCCTCAAACAAAAGCTTCAGACCAAATATCAAATCATTACTACATACACAATCTGATAAATCCTTGACAAAAAATTTCAATTCATGGCTAGAAAAGAATAAAATCATAGCTATCGCCAAACAGTAAGTAGATATTAAGTAACAGACTTGAACATGGGAGATACTGTACAACTCATCATAACAAATCTTCAGAAAAAATAACAAATCATTACTACATACACAAGTGCTGAGAAATCCTTGACAAAATAAAAATGTTCTGGACAGACGTTAAGAAGGACAGACGGAAGGACAATGGTTCAACAGTATACCACCTTTCCTATGGAGTGGGTGTATAATTAGCAATGTTACATGATTTAAATGTTTAATAATGCTTTACAGAACAGACAGTTACATCTATGTGATCAACTTGAACATGTATTAGTAATTTTTTACTTGACTTCAGGAAGTCACTATAAAAGTTTTTTTTTTGAATTTTACAAGTCAGATCATAAAAAAGCTTCAACTTTCATCAGCTATTTCAATACTTTTTGCTTTTTTAATTGGTAACTGATAATATTAATGAGTACTTAAATCATTGGATATTTATTAAAGATGGGTTCTAATTAAGAAATAAAACATGACTGCCATACTATATTGTCATTATAACATGAGCTTGAGTTGTTTTTGCAAATATTTTATCCTGAGCGTTAGCGAGGGGTAATATATGCAAAAACAACAAAAGCCCATGTTATAATGAAAGTATAGTATTTGGCAGGTAATGGTTCTGTAACATTTTGATTTTGATAAACAAACTCGCTGACACTTCAGGACTGAAAATAGTTTTTCACAATTTAAGAGCTTAATGCAGTCCTGGAATGGTATGGATTGTCGCTGTTCTGCATGTAAGTAACAACTTTGCTGAAAATATCGCTTGGTGCCTTTTTTAATTCTGCTTATGCTATATAGTTTATTTAATTTGATTCTTTGATGCAGATGTCCATAGACAGCTTGAAACCCTGTGCCATATGTGCTGCTGTCTGTGGACCTCTGCATCACCGTTTATTTTATCTTTTAGTGCTAATTATTGCTTAATGCTTTGCTCTAAATGTGTGCTTTTATGTGCTTATCTTATTTAAGTTTTAACTCTGGTATATGTACATTGTCTTACATCTTGTGAACTGTCTTTTATGGTAAATTGCCTGTCTTATGTGATGTTAATTTTGTTTTATATGTGCATGCTTTGTTGTTTTAGTGTTAGTTATTTGTTTTATGTATTCGGTAAAAAGCTCATTAGAGCTTATGTTGTAAATTTATATAATATGCCGAATCAAAATAAAGTTTTATCTATCTAAACCTCCATATTAGAACTTTGGGAACTCATCGGCATTTATCCTACATGACTACTTAAAGTTCAAATTTTCCCGCTCTTTAAAGAAAAGTTCCGAATACATTATGCTTTATGTAAATATAGCCATTGTTTGCCTTTAGGGGTGCTGATGCTATTTTTAGTGTGTTTTAATTTTTTAATGAGAAATCGCGTGTGTACAAGATATTTTTCATATGCCATGTGCAGTGCTCCAACGTTGGAGGAACTTGCAAGACAAGTAACAATTAAAACCAAACTATGCGCATGCGTGTACATTTGTAAACAAAACAGCGTGTTCGTCGCATGGAAAGACAATAAATATACTTATACAGCGATATCGAAAATAGATATACATTAAAATATCATTCATTACATAAAGCAACTGTCGCCTAGTTGATTGTTTTTAAGGAACTGATAATATCAACATGATTCGGCTGCAATAGAAATTAATACACGCAGCCGATTAACACAAATTAGTGAAGACCCTATGTTCATTACGCTGCAACAGAGTCCTTGTTATTTTGTGGCAATAAACGAGATCTATGAAATTGTGTCATAAAAAAAAACGTTATTAGTGGGTATTTTGCTGTTTGATCGCTTACATAGCCATAGATTATAGCAGTTTGAAGTATATCATATAATAAGTGTTGTGAACTTGTATTTTCAAGTGCTTTCCCTGTTACATGCTTTTTATGCCTTTTGACGTTACATGTTTTGCCGTACTTTTGTACTGTTGTTTATGACGTCATGACTTAAAATATTGTTGTTTTGTTGTTGTGTTGAATTGCTGTGAATGTATTCATGTTGGTGGAAACCCGTGTTTTGTAATACTGTATGCGTTTGTATTAAATTGTGATTTTATAAACCAGGACTTTTAATGTTTACGACCGCTCGGAAATGGACTATGAATTATGAATATGGATTAAAGCCAAAATTCACTTCACTGGTGGCAGCTACACGAAACGAACCAACGCTGGAGGAAATGACTTTTTGAAAGGAGGGAGGAAGGATATTCTTAGGATTTTCTATGAGGAAACAGGTAAAACATTGAACTTTATATGAATGCAGCTTGTAAATTATAGACTGGTGCACTAAGGATAAAAATCAATCTAAGGTGCAACAATCCGGTTGGGAATAATTAGCTGATGTTTTGTGAAAAGTGAACAATACAATTATGGGAGATTATAATTTAGAGTATGATGGTTCCAATCTGTTTGATGGCTTCTGGATGCAGTTCAACATATATTCAAACAGGTATAACTGGAATCAAGAAGATAGGCGTGAAATTCTTATACTATCTATGCGAGGTAAAGCTCTTGAATTTTTATCATACTTACCGTTTGAAACAATTCATAATATAAATCATTTATATACTGCACTGAAGAACCGTTTTGGAGATGTAGAAACAGCTCAAGTGTGTAGAATGAAACTGAGACAAATTTCTATGAACAAGGAGGAGTCTGTCCAGGAGTATGTCTGTAGGGTTGAAAGAAACGTTAGGAAATCGTTTCCAGGTGTGTATGAAAATTTGATAATAGAACTCATTGTTGAATATGCATTATATGGTTATCCTAATTCTAATATTGGATATAGAGTTCTTACAAGTAATCCAACATCTGTAATTGAACTTATACAACAAATATTATGGCAGGAACATTGTGAGAAAACCTTTCGAGATGTTCACAAAAATCATACCAGCAACCAAACTTCAAATACATCATCAGTCATGCGCCTGCATTTGTCCGAAAACACACATAAAGTGGAAAACAAACGTGTTATAAAATGTTCATACTGCAAGAAACCAGGACATATTCGCAGACGATGTCATGAAAGACGATATAAACAAGCTCATATTGAATCAGGAAATACTAATTCTATCCAAAGGACGAAATTAAAACCTAAAGGAGACTGTAAATCTTACAAAGCACAGCGCGTAAAGTATGTACATGAAAATGACATGTTCACCAAGTCTGTTCTAGAGAAACAAACGAGTATAGGTGATGAAATTAATGACAATTCAATGTTCACAATAGCCTTGGAAATTCCAAATGTTAAACACTCAATGACTGATGTTGGTGGAACAGAGGCGGAGAATAAGTGTGTCAGTATAAGACTTTTGAAAACAGGATTACCGTTTATAGGCAGTTGTATGATGTTTGATAATAACAACTTGAGTTGAAAACATAGAACTAATATAGTAGAATTTCGGGGACGAAATCTTTTAGAAAAAGGGAGGCAGTGTTGTGAACTTGTATTTTCAAGTGCTTTCCCTGTTACATGCTTTTTATGCCTTTTGACGTTACATGTTTTGCCGTACTTTTGTACTGTTGTTTATGACGTCATGACTTAAAATATTGTTGTTTTGTTGTTGTGTTGAATTGCTGTGAATGTATTCATGTTGGTGGAAACCCGTGTTTTGTAATACTGTATGCGTTTGTATTAAATTGTGATTTTATAAACCAGGACTTTTAATGTTTACGACCGCTCGGAAATGGACTATGAATTATGAATATGGATTAAAGCCAAAATTCACTTCAATAAGCATTAGCTGTAGTGCATTCTTTGGAACCCGGTCTTGGCAATAAGGTGGCCAACCACCTTAAAAACCGTCATCGCGGCTAAAGTAGAACGCGATAATATAACGGGAACTGATATGTACTACTTACGGACCTTACAGTTATCCGTTGTATAAGATATAACACACTTAATGCATTTCGATAATTATTTTTAATGAAAACATGCTTAATTTCTGTTGTAATTAGTATTAATTATATCTATATAATTATTTAAAACAACAATTATGTATAAAACTAGGAATAAAGATAAATAATATATACCGAATTAAATGTAAATCTTCAATAATTTTATCAGAGACANGGAAAACCACCAAATGTTATTTGTTATACAGATTTTCAAATGAAACATTTTGCCAGTGCTTGTAAAACATCTATCATAGGTGTAGACAGAACATTCAATCTTGGACCTTGTTTTGTACATGTAACAACAATGGTTTTTCAAGAAAAAAAACTCAAAAGTATTTTCCCGTAGGGTCCAATGTTAAAACTATGATCCCCGCTGGCGGCCATCTTGGATAAAGCGCGGATCTGAAAAACAACTTTTTTGCAGGGGACCATCTAAGGACCATTGTGGCCAAGTTTGGTTTCAATTGGCCCAGTAGTTTCAGAGAAGAAGATCTTTGAATGAAAAGTTTACGCCGGACGGACGCCGGACGGACGACGGACAGACGACGGACGAAAAGTGATGGCAAAAGCTCACCCTGGCTCTAGCTAGGTGAGCTAAAAATGTAGAAGTATTTTTTTTCTGTTATTGATTTTTGTTTGTTTTTTTCTTGGTGTTCTAAACCGTCAATCACTTTCTCATCAAAATGGTCACTTATTGATTTGGTTACGAAGCTAAATATCAACTAAATATCACAATAAAACCTACCCGCAAGTACTCTGTGATAAGTTAAGTAAATATTTCCCATTGCAATTTCATATTTAATTATGATTTCTCCTCACACAATACCACCACCATCGATCACTTCGTCAAGAAATGGCAACCACACAATTTGTTTACAAAGCATGTATCAAATAAATTTCACAATAAATCATACATCAAGACACCCTATTATATGTAAAATTTTACGTTCTATTTTAATTAAACATTTATTTCATGATTTAACGAACCGCTTCTTCACAATATGTACCAAAACATTGCCTCCGTTTCACGAAATAGGCAAAATCAAATTCGCGTCACAAAGTCTTATAGAAAATATTCGTACAATTAGTCCTATAACATAAGACTTCGCACTTCTATTCCATATTTAACGTTTTTATCGGATTTTTGCATTTTTTATTTTTTGAAAGTGCGAAGTCATATCAGATCTTTAAAATTTCCATTAGCACTTTCTGACATGATTTCATGTCGGAAATAAAATCCGTTTCCTGTCGGACTGTATGCCTTGCTTTCAAATATATTTAAGCTTTCATGGACCTAAACATATAAATTATTGAAAAACATACCTCTCTTGTGACTCAAACTATTATTCCCAACACTACTAAATAAAATAATTTCCCAAGCGTTGCAATATCTAGAGCATTTGCCATATTTCAATGATTTTCGAATTCGAACAACCGTGTTTTAAAAAACGAAGTTCACCATAAAAATGCATGCAAGAAGTGGATTTCGCACGAGAAGTTCTTATTTTACATTTCAAAATCTGATTTTGCATTAATTTTAATCGACTGTCTCTTTATTTTTTTATATCGGGTACAATTTCCCTTCAGCAGTATGAAAATAAACAAAGATGTGAAAACATTTCGAGACAACCCACCATGTAAAACCAGTCTGGTATTGATTTAAATTATAATGACAAAAGAATTAATCACAACAAAAGGTACTCTTCTCACAGGAGCATGTCGAAAAGATGATGTTTAGATGTATATTTTTGGATATTTGGAAGAATTGAGTAAAAATACCAAAGGACCTGCAGGCATCAGAAATCTAGCGACGGATAAAATTAACCCAAAGCTTTTAATTTTAGTAGTTATGGTGAAAAGCATTATCTTCTGTTGGAGAATGAGACAATAGTATGCTTTCATCTATATCGTTTAGTCTACGATTTTGTAAGTTCATTCTTACCAACTTTCGATTTGATATTCAAGAATACAAATGTGGTTTTCTGCTGTTTTTGAAGATTTGGTACTACAGTAAACTGTAAAACACATAAATTCATTTTTGTGAGTATAATTCTAAACCAGAGAACAAACTATATGACGATGTTTCGTGAAAACCCATTTGCTACAGGTTTTTGGACACATACGATAGGACCTCGCGCTGCATGTTAAAAGTCAATATATATGAAAAAAGAAACAGCGCAAGGTTCTATATTGTAGGACTATCGTACAATCTGACTGGGAAGGTGATGATAAACACTCGTAAAGTAAACATTGGACATTAAACAAGCTTTCTAGACACTTATCAGTGTATGAGATGGCTGCATTAGTAGATATTTTCTTTCAAACACCGACGAAAATAAAAATCAACATTTACGAAAATGGCTATATGGCGTCTTAGTCGCAATGCATTATGGGTATTTTACCTTGAAATGGGATTTGATTGGATCAAACTGGTTTGTAATAGAGTTTCGAATCCAGTCAATATATTAGTCCCAGAGAGAATATATAAGGTTTACAATAACAAATCACAAGGTATAGTTTTTCCCCAAATCCCTCAACGATTTTTTCACAAACATATAATTCCACAACTTAGAAGTTAGCTGGATGCTTGCTAGCTGCAGAACCGTAGCTCTTATGATCCTTGTGCTGATTTGTTGATAGTTGCAGACCAGTCAAATCAGAAAAAAATAAAAGGACCTATAGAGCTACGGTTCCGCAGCTTAGTTGTGTAACAATCAAAAATGAAAATGCCAAGTGGTGGTGTTGTAGACCATACACAAATCACAGGGCCTTGTTTTTACTATCCATGCATGCATGGATAGTAAAATTTTCTAATTAGTAACAAGGCCCTGTGCACAAATTTGGGGGAAGTCATATTTATCCCCATCCTTGATGAATTTGTGCATAAATACTCACAATACTTGTGACAAGTGCTACAAAAATATTATAACAGCAGACAGATTCAATAAGAAGTTTCCTATCTGGAGATATTTTAGGCCCAAGATCAGTCTAATTAACAAAGGCACCATGCATTTGATGGAGTGGAGTCTTGGAGTGGAGTCATGGAGTGGAGTTTAGAATTTATGGAGTCATCGAATGGAGTCTAGAATATATGGAATATTTTATGAAAGGATATGGAGTAAATGAACATGAGACCATAACGCATATGTTTACTCCAACTGCAATATATTTTAATAGGCTGTATGGCCATTTCGGTAATAATAGTAATCGCACCTATCTTTATTAATAGGAGGACTTGTCCCACTATCAATAAACATGAGTTACGATTAGTAATTTATCTTACTGAAGTGAGACAATATTTTCCGAATGTTAAGTTTTATGTTGATTTCATAATTTCACACCAGTTCTATTTTAATGCTTTCAATTGTTAATTGTTTACTAGTATGTTTGAATTGAACATGTTCTTTGGCATTTTTTTTTTTTTTGGTAAAATGAGGCGAAGATAATATTGGTTTTTAACAGACATAGTAAACACATACTTCAAATATATATTATTAATACTAAATGTATAAACAGACAAACTTTTCCCAACATATTTTATTTGTACTTTCAACAGTTTAGTTTGTTTATTAAAAACAACATTTTATTTTATTTTTTTTTCAACACATTTCACTATAACTAATCTATAAAATCACAACCGTGAAATCACAAGAGTGACCTATCCCAATAAACACAAGCTTCTGAAAACATTCAAGGAATGTTTCGATTTGTTGCTGGAACGTTCCAGTTTAATGTTGTTGGAACGTAAAAGTGTAAAGGTTGACCTATGGAATCTTGAAGCTTTGTAAAAAAAAATAAATTATAAAGCCTTACATTGTAAATCAATAGACAGAAGTAGATCAAATGTTTGTCAAAACTAGCTTAATTACTTTTATCTACTTTAAATATATGACTTGTGAGATGAGAC
>MJUU01024212.1:22779-32960 GCA_002080025.1 Modiolus philippinarum
TTCCAATTTTGGTAAATTTCCTGAAAGTCTCAAAGACCACTTATTTTTTGGAATTCTACCTAGCAACCATGCTTTAAATGTTTGTGTAGTTTAGGACGAACATTTTCATCAATTGGATTTCAAAAATATTTGAGCCCAATTTTGGTAAATTTCCTGAAAGTCTCAAAGACCACTTATTTTTGGAATTCTACCTAGCAACTATACTTGAAATGTTTCTGTAGTTTAGGACGAACATTTTCATAAATTGGATTTCAAAAATATTTGATTCCAATTTTGGTAAATTTCCTGAAAGTCTCAAAGACCTCTTATTTTTTTGGAATTCTACCAAGCAACCATACTTAAATTGTTTGTTTAGTTTAGAAAAAGCATTTTCATCAACTAGATTTCAAAAATATGGATTCCAATCTTTGTAAATTTCCTGAAAGTCTCAAAGACCACTTATTTTTTTGGAATTCTACTTAGCAACCATATATCCTAGAATTCTTTTAGTAACAATAATGACTATCAGTAGATAGATTTAAAAAATAGTGAACAAAAATTATGCCCAGGGTGTATAACAACTGTTTTCTGTGTCAAACAGGGAGTGTGGGGATAGCTGTCGTTTCCGACAACATCTAGTTTTTTTTTGTATTAATTTCATCTGTATACCTAAACACAAAACAGTAAATCCAAAGGATAATATATTATGTCTATCATATGTTGATAGATGTATGAATTTGGGGATGAGAAATTTCTTTGTTTATGTACAGCTTGTCTTATTGATAGCTTTATTAGTGTGATTAGTGATTGTACAACTTGTTTTTGCCTGAGGGCTATTTCCTAACTAACCTCTAGCCAGATAAGTAAACATTACATACTACCATCACTACAAGAGGTTAACACCACAGTTATTTGGACTATTACTGTGGTACCAGAGAGATATTGACCATTCATCTGTCATAAGTTGGTTGAATAGTTGTATCAGTCAATGGATACTTTTACCTTTGGCAACGATGGAATTTTTCCAGACTATGTATGCCAAAAATAAGTGTATTTATCAGCTACATGTTTTTTTTCTTCTGCTCCTTTAACACCACTCTCTGATAATTTAAGCAATATTCATAAACCTACTGCTCTTGTATTATCTGCCCAGTAACCATGGTAACCATTATTATATGTTTTATTGTCTGTGTTGTTGTTGTACATTCATGTCACTTTCTTAACAACTGTACAAACTAGATTTGCCATATTGTATGTTTAGGGCCTATAACTCGAAGTTGAATTTTTTTTAAAAAATATTTTACTTTTCAAACAAAAAATTTGATTGTCATGTTTTGACAGGAAAAGTTCTTGAATTACAAATTTTTGTGAAATTTTAATGTCACATTATGAAATTTACATTTTAGTAGTATGATAGAGTTGCTTTTAAATGACAATGAAATTACAAAAACATTTTTGGATCCCATAATATATTTAGCATAGTATGTAGAAAGCAATGTGATGATTTCAGAGGTGCATAAAATTTGTAAACTGGATTTGTGAAACTGTTTATCTTGTTCAATAATTAAAATATACCTTTCAGTTAAATGATGATCAACCTACGTCAGTATGCCTGAAAGAGGAAGATCTTGCCAAATTGCGTGATGAGTCAAGGAATGAAGGAGTTGAGTTTGAGGTTAAAGAGTACAACAATGGTATGATTTTAATTTTGTCCCTTAAGCCATTAAAAAATATCCTCTATGCTCATCCGAATTCTTGAGTAATTCAGGACAGGAAGACAAATTTTATTATGTATTTTTTATCATTTATTATGAGATATGCTGTTCGTTTTTGAAGAAAATTGCCATAAATGGGCAAAAAATCTAAATAAAATGAAGGGCTGAAAAAATCATGGCAATAGTGGATGATATTTCTTATTATGGCCTCAGGATTTTATGATATGAATTAAAACAAGGCATTTAAAGATTATATGGCAGACACTTTGAATCACTATACAACTAATACTACTTTAATTGTACACAATATTAAACATAGACACCAAGTAGCTGTTTATATAATGTAACCATATGAAAACATTTATAAACATATAATAAAATTGTATCCCATCTTGACAAGTGAGAGATATATAGGAATACACATGTCTGTTCAGCTGTTTGTCATTCCGTTTGAAATTTTTCGTCACAAAATTTTCCACTGTGACAGAAAGGATCATTTCAATTTGGTATTCTGCTTCATTGTAATGAATGGTACGATGTTATAGTTTTTTGTTGTTTTATGATATCAACATCCTGTTTGACACAACTAAAAATTTTGGTACCAGTGGGATATTCTTGTCACTACAAAGTGTGAAAATTTATGTTTTTAAAACCGTTTTGTGATGAAATTGTAATTACTGCATGTATGTCTGGTATTTTAGATGAAGAAGAAGATGACTACTTTAAACCAGAAGATGTGTTGAGTAATACTTATATGCCAGAGGAAGAAGATAGCGATGATGACGAGGATGGATTATCTCCCTTTGAAAAGTTGGCAAAGAAAATGGAAGACATCAGTGGTGATGGTGGCGTGAAAAAGAGAATTTTACATCCTGGTGGTGGCATTGTTGTTCCCGATGAATCAATTGTTAGAAGTAAGAACCATAACTCTTGAAATCAATTGAAATGAACTAATGAATTTGAAAATAACACTCCTGAAAAGATATGATCAAAATTGTTGTTATTAAAAGCTATTTTTTGACAAAAATGGAATTCTGGTGATAATTCAATTCAATATCTGAAACAGAGATGCATAGCTCTTCCTTCATCTGATTATCACCTTGACGACACTTTTTCCACCATATTGAATTTACCATTCCCTTTTCACTGTGATGTTGTATACATCTTGATGTGGTATAGGGCTAGCTTAACTTGTAAAGGTAAAGAACATTTTATACCAGAGAAAGAATTCTATGCATTTTTAACTGATATAAATGTAGATGTTGATATGTTTTTTTAGTGCACTACAATGCATTTTTGGAGTATGCTGATGAACCATATGATTCTACAAGGTTGAGGAATGCCCCAGAGAGATATAAACTTGGACAAGGTATATTGTTAATGTAGGATATTGTTACAAGTTGAGAAAATTGGGTAATAAATGTAAACCAACTTCTTTTCTTGAGCAATTTATATTTGCAAGAGTGAAAATGTTGTGAAAATAAATTGTCGAGAATATTTATTATCCTTCTATAATTGCATTGACAGAAATAGAAAATAAGTTGCCGCAAACTTCACCAAAACAGACAAAATGCAAAATAAACTATCCACGAAAATAAGTTGATACATAATTTTGTTTTCATATTCATCTCGCCTTTATTGAACTTTCAGGGAAGCAAGCCATAGCAATTCAAAGTCCTATTGAAATTGTCTGTGACAAAGTTTATATTAATAACAAAAAATGAAATATGAAAGCTTGAATTTTGGGAAAAATAGAAAGGATATCAAAAGTAAGCAGGTTACATCAAATTGTCCACTTCACAATGCTTCAGTTTTCTCCAAAGAAAACTGAGAAAAAAATCACTTTCTTGTATCATAAAAAGAAGGGAAAAAAGATACCCACAAGATTCACAAACATAATTGCTAATTATTCATCACAAGCCACAAGCATACTTTAGATGCTTGTGATTGAAATTATGAAAAATATGAAATATTTAAATGACAAAAAGTTGAAATTCTACAAAAAAAAATTAAAAAAATGAAAATCTAAAAAAAAGAAAGAAAAATTACAAAATAAATCTACAGTATTATTGTAATAATAATGTGCTAGCATTTGAATCTAAGATGCGCAGAGTTTTGAAGTCTCATACAAAAAGCATGAGACTCATACTTATTTCATCGTGTTTTATTGTAAGTTTCTTTGTTCTTTATTTTTTTCCTTTGACATTTGAAAATTTTACAAAGTTTTAAACACATAACAGATCTGAATGTGTTAGAAATTGAATATATATCTGTGTCATTCTTGTTAGTTTATAATCAGATCGAACAAGACATGCTTTCGTATGGTGGTGTAAGCATTATAATAAGAGGTATGGACTTTAGAAAAGGACAATCTATAATATATAAACATTATTAGCTAGCTAGTTGATGATTTATGGTGTTTAGATTTGTGTTTGTCTCTTTTTTGCTCTATTAACAAGGTCACTTGGATGTGAAAAGCTGACATATTGGGTCAGCTTACAAATGCTTTGGACTGGATTGCACACATTTTATGCATCCAATCCTTTGAAAGGTGGGGGGAGGGGAAGCTCCCATCTGTCGTGTGAATTTCAATTGATTTGCAATATTTTACTTTTAGATATATTGGAAAGTGCTATTTTCAGATTCTTGCCTTCAACATAATTCACCTTTACGTAGGAGGGGGACTATTGGAGTACTATTAGAGTACATTTTGACCTATATTTTCTGCATGATCAACTTGCACATTAATGTTTATGTCCAAGTTTTCACATCTCAGTAACCATACACTGTATGGTCATCTTACCTTGCATTTGCATGCATCTTTGGTGGTAGGTCAGCATCAATGCTTTTATTGTTTTTCTTCATCTTGAAGTCACCATGAGGCATGATTCTTTTGTGGTGGGTCAGTATTCAGGCAAAATTTGGTTATATTTACCTATATTTTTGGCATGATTGTCTTGCATTGAAGTTTACATCTGATTCATATCTCTTTAGCAATACCGATACATTAAAGGTTCTTTTGACCTTGCATATGTTTGCATCTTTGATGGAAGGTCAGCATCCAGACATAATTTGGTCACTTTGACCTTCATTTTTTGCATGATTGACTTTCATCCATGTTTATGTCCTCAGTTACTGTACTTCGTAGGATCTATCTTACATGTTCATGTATTTTTGCTGCAAGGTCAGCATACAGGCAAAATTAGGTCACTATCACCATCATATCTCAGTTGGTAGACATATCAGGATGATCTAACCTTGTATATACGTACACCACCAATGGTAAGTCAGCAACCAGAAAAATATATGTGCTTGGACCATGAGAAGGCATTAACTTTGTAGTTGTTGATTACTTATAATTTTTATGTGAATCCTATGTTCATTGTCAGTTCACCAAAATTTCACATGTGTTCAATGTATAGTGCCCGTTTTCTTATCATTCATAGTCATAAGTTACACCACTGTGAACATCAAACAATATGGTATTAGGGATGAGTATCTTCAATAAAATATTGTATCATGATATATCAATACACATGATACGTATCAATATGTATCCTCTTTTAATTTCTCAATTTGATTACATTTTTAAATCTGCTCATTTTCAATATGATTACATTTTTAAATCTGCTCATTTTAACTATTGTATTTGATCAAAGTAGTTAAATATTTATAAATTAGACAAGAGTGTTCATTTTCAATTAGAAAAATGGATTTGTTTGTCCTATATCTGACTTTCCATACCAAAATTGGATCATTTTTAAGCATTTAGGTGGCACTGATTCTGAAATTTTAGCAGAAATGTGAAGACGATACGTATCGTTACTCTGGATTCTAGTTTGTTGAAAAATACCGCAATATATTAATATACCGGTGTATTGTTACACCTCTGTATGGTATGATGTG
The DNA here is from genome assembly GCA_002080025.1 of Modiolus philippinarum. Classification (NCBI taxonomy): domain Eukaryota; kingdom Metazoa; phylum Mollusca; class Bivalvia; order Mytilida; family Modiolidae; genus Modiolus; species Modiolus philippinarum. Next base: position 28,380 of record MJUU01024212.1, read on the forward strand.
ACCAGAAAATTTCATGTTTCAATTTTTATTCTCTCTGCTTTCATGAATAAATTACCTTAGTTCATGGAAGTTGGTGTATAAGCAGGATACATGGGTGCATGTACCCCAGTAGCGTTAAATTAATTTATCTTAACTGATATAAGCTATTTTAGTGATATTCCATTTCATATTTTCATATATACAACCTAGATATAGTTATATGTTTTATTTTCATCCTTTTTAGCTCACCTGGCCTAAAAGGCCATGTGAGCTATTGCCATCACTTCGCGTCTGTCAGTGTCCGTCGTCTTTCTGTCCGTCCATCATAAACTTTTTTTAAAAATCTTCTCCTCTGAAACCGCTAGGCCAATTTTAAATACACTTTGCCTGAATCATAACCAGGGTATCTAGATTCAAAATTGTGTTTGATTAGTCTGAGGACCAAACAACATGGCTGTAGTTGCACAAAGGGGTAAGTTGCTGTTTTTGGCAAATAACTCAAAAATCAATACAGATAATGCACTTACAGTTACACATTAGGGGGTTTGCAACAAGTAGATTCTCCAACTTTCATTCTACTGGTAATATAAACATTTGACCAGTTATCATGGTCATCATTGTGTTTTACTTGCTATACGGTAACAAATAAACATTTTAATGATGCAGTGTTTTGCAATATATTGAGTCAGAATTAACAATGGAGTGGCAGACAAGACTGAATTTTACTCGGGTAATATTTTTGTCTCCCCTGCAAGAAAAGTTGGGGAAAACAAAACTACATTGGTGGCAAAGACAACAGCAGTATCATAAACTTTCTTGGAATTTAATTTTTTTTTTAAATTATATTATTTATATGTGACATTTCTTTGTCTACACTTGTTTATTAATATCCACAGGATAATGACTTTTGAATTACACAGATGGAAGTCAGGATAGGTCATGAGTCTGTTTGTCACTCTAAATACAGATATATAGTGTGAAAGAACTTTTATAAGTTGGTTTCAGGTTTCGTGGTTAGGTGCAAAAACATTACTTGATGAGTTTTGAATTGTGAGTTTGATGTCTTTTCAATTACAAGGTCCGTGACAATTGTTATTTAGTTCAGATTTCTATTGCTTGGTTTCAGTCAGCCATTAAATCCACAAAAATTGTAACCCAAAAAATAATAGTATTTTTGCAGTATTGAGTAGTATTAGATTATTATCCACAGGACAATTACTAACTGGGTTAGAGTTGGCAGTGCGGACGATGAAGAAAGGAGAAATCGCACAGTTACTGATATCACATGAATATGCCTACGGAGAAATGGGAGTTGTACCCAGAATTCCACCAAAAGCTACAAGTATGAATACATTATATAGAATTTGTAATAAGTAACACTTCAGGTAGTTTCCAACTTTGAATAAAAGTAATGCGAGAATTTCATAAAAGTGTTCTGCATTAATAGGACTTAATGAAAGGTTGACAATTAACAAGAAAAAATAATAGCTTCATTCTCTTGATTTTGAGATATAAGGAATGAAAAATTTGGTGGGAAATGAACATTTCTAGGTTTTTGATAGGCTTTGTATAGAAATATGTAGGTCTTGAAAATTGAGTGAATGAGTAATATCAATTTCTTAAAGTTTTATCAACAAAATTCCTTAAAAATACATGCTTTTAAAAAATCACATGAAAAGTGGGTGTTCATGGGCAAAATATTTGACATTTCATGATATGGAAAAAGTCAGGGGTCTGCATATCCTACCAAATGTCAGAAATCAATGGTGATGCACATCTCATCCAAGAAAGTTGCTTATTGACAACACTTTTAGAAAGCATCTTTGAGACTGCATTTACAATTACAATCAAACTTATTCTCAAGGGTCCTTTGATGGTAACTGCAAAAAATGGTATTTGGCAGTGACAAATAACTTTTTGTAGTAAATGTAGTTTTGATTAGACCCAATTGGAGAAGCATTAAAAAATCTTCTCTGAAAATATCTTCCCAACTATAGCCAAGCTTAGACACAATAGTCCTTGCACGTTTAGTCTTAAAAATGGTATCTGGCAATTAAACTTCCTATCCAAGATGACTACAGACAAAGAAATTTTTTATACTTCACCCAGGAACATGGAGAAGCACATTTAAAGAATTTCTCTGAAACTATGTTGCCAGTTAGAACCAAACTTGGTCACAATGGTCCTTAAATAGTCCCCTTTAAAAATTGTCCTATAGTTGTGCTTCCCATCCAAGATGGCCAGTTTCTTCCTCCAAACTACAGAGTGAAATGATAACAAGGTAACAATTCATGAATTAATTTGAGATAATACTAAGCCTTGTTAAATTCAGAACAATTATAATAATATCTTGACAACAAACATCATAAAATAAAGTAAGTAACAGATTATGTGATCCATAGTTGGCAACTCACATGCTTTTCACGTTCTTGTAATACATGATTTTTTTTACGTTTTTCACACTAATCTTGATTTACACGGCGTGTACACACAAACTTTAATTTTCACACGCAAACACATGAGACCAAGTATGTTACTGGTCATAACAGCAATTAGGGTATAATAAAAGTTGGTCAGTACTAGTTGTTTAAACTATGCCTATAAATAATTTTTAGATCTGAAAATAATGTCATTGTGCGTTATTACACGCTTTTCAAGCTAAAACATGATTTTTTATTCTCAGAGGCAACTAGTGTTCCAGTAGAGGACATCATCTGCCTCTATCATAATAAATAAACTTCATATTGGTTTATTTTTCACTAGATATATTCTAATAATTCCAATCGATTTTTGTAACGTCAAATTTCATTGGTCAACGTCATGAACAACAAAGAATTTATTGCTAGATGAATGATTTGAGGTAAAATTGTAAAGTATATAGTGACGTCAAGTTAGTCACAACTTGTTTTAAGTACAAAGGATTGGAATTATAAGAAATTAAAGTAATTTTGAAGGAGTTGGATGTGGAAACAGGGCCTTTCACTCACAAACTTTACATAATGTCCTTTGGAATTTATTCAGTTTGTGAGTGAATCAGCCGTGGTTACACATCGATAAACTGGAAATTACTTTTATTCCTATAATATCATGAGTACTAACAATAATTATGTATTTTCCAGTCATGTTTAAATTAGAACTGTTGAATTTTGTGGAGCATGCTGGGATAGAAGATTATGAACTCATGACAAAGGTAAACAATAGTTAGATTTATGTTTTTGAATTATTGTGATATGATTATCTGTATTTATTTGTGAAATAATTGTAACATTATTAAAATATAGTGGCATGAATTGGATGTTCAAACTATTCAAGTTCAACTTTAGATTTTTTGAAATTTTCAAACTCACATTCAGTACATTTATCCCAATAAAATACATTTGCTCAAGAATATTTTTTTTAAATGGAAAAATACTTGTTTGCATGTGCGTTAATTTGATAAAATCAATCATGAAACTGAACCTTTGAAAATTTGGATATATTCTAATCAAAATAGACATTGTATTCATGTTTTGCTTTAGTAATTATTGACATTTCTGGAGTAAATATTTTTTGAATGGCATTCAGGATTTATTTTTTCAAAAGTCAAGAAGGAAATTTATACTATGCCACACATTACTGTATATGAACTCTATTATGATGTGCTGTATAAATCTCTATGCAGTTTAACTTGAAGTACCATATGATCCATACAAAATTATAATGTGTTGAGATAAAAATATTTTGGGTAAATAAATGCATATTTACTTTCAGATGGATCAGGTTAATAGATCTTATCACTGTGTAATCATCATTAGAACACACTAATATACATCATTCAGTTATTATTTTTAAGTCATCTGTTTTGTAGCAAAAGATCCCATAACGGATTTCATGGGTTATTGTGTGCAGACATCAACCATTTATGTCATATCATGCTGGTCATATTATAGTTTTAACTAATGCATGCTTCTTGGGTGGTAGGTTAAAATCAAGGCAAATTTGGTCATTGTAACTTATTGTCCCCCGCCTTTCGCGAAAGCGGGGGACTATAGAATTCGCCTTTCCGTCATTCCGTCATTCCGGATGTCGTTTCCGGATGATAACTTGAGTATCCCTTGCCCGATTGAAACAAAACTTATACAGATGGAAGGAAGAACCCTATTGATTTTGGGGTCAGTAGGTCAAAGGTCAAGGTCACAATTTCTAAAAATAGAATTTATTGCACCAAAATTTGGTCCGTGTNTGGATTTTGTTCAAATTTTGTAGGATTGTTAGTCACTATATGTACTAGATCATATCGCACCGCCATTTTGATTCGTCAATTTTTATAGGAGTTATGGGACTTTGACCATTTTTAGCAATACTATACAACTGGAGATCTTGTGGACACAACTCCTCGGAAACCGTGTATTGGATTTTGTTCAAATTTTGTAGGATTGTTAGTCATTATATGTCCTAGATCATATTGCACCGCTATTTTGATTCGTCAGTTTTTATAGGAGTTATGAGACTTTGAAGATTTTTAGCAATACTATACAAATGGAGATCTTGTGGACGCAACTCCTCGTAAACCGTGTATTGGATTTTGTTCAAATTTTGTAGGATTGTTAGTCACTATATGTA
>MJUU01024212.1:59046-69511 GCA_002080025.1 Modiolus philippinarum
CCAATCTGTTGTCTCTTTATTACTTTTATTGATATAAATTGTATGACTTATTCATCACAAATTTGTAAAAAGAGATCAGTTAAAAAAGGGGGTTCAGCTGAATTTTTTTTTAACATTTTCAGAGATATTAAGAACTTCAGTTTGCTAGAAAAAGATATGTACAAGAAGATGTTTGCCAAACCAACAGGACAATCAGAATCTGGTAACTTATTTATCTAGTCTTACAAATAGAAAGTAGTATTACGATGTTTATTTAACAGTCAGAATCTAGTAACCTATTTATCCAGTCATAGCAGATGAGAAGTAGTGGTGTTACCATGTTTCTCTGACAGTCAGAATCTGGTAACCTATTTATCCAGTAATAACAAATCGTACTTTCTGAAACACAGGCGCAGAGCTCTTCGTCTGTCAGATTTTCACCTATGCCACACTTCTTCAATATGTCAGAATGTAAAGATGAAATACAACAGGATATAGATGATTTCACAGTTAAAAGAAATGCTGTGACAGAGGATATAATTTTACACTAGTCTTACAACCTCTTTATTATACTTTATGCAAATTTCTTTCATTTTCCTGTTATCTCATTGGATAACCGGCATTTGTTAATTTTCAGTAACGTCTCATTAGCCATGCCTATCCTTAGCAACATGTGTTAATCGTTAGCAACATGTGTTAATGTCAAAATTAACACCCGCTCCGATCGATGACGTCATCGATGTATTCGATGACGTCATCGATGTATACAGATTCTTATTTTCTCGTCACTTTTGATGTTGACAACACTAATTAAAGCTGTTTTAGTTAGAAATGTATTTAGTAGTAAAATCAAAGTGACCTTATCATATAAGATGGGACCTTGTCACAAATTTATGCAGTTAAAAGCGATTTTGCCACAGTTTGATACAATAGTAAAACAGTACTGAATATTTGTTTACGTGTTTTTGATGTTGCATAAATAAAACATATTATTATTATTTTCAAATGTAACGTACATCAGGACTTATTGTATTTAAGCATTCAGTATAATAAAAATCATAATGCCCTTGGATGAAGGTGTTAGTTCGATTAACACACTCGGTGAAAAATTATCACCCTCGACATTGTCTCGAGTGATAATTTTTACCTCGTGTGTTAATCTACCCTAACACCTTCATCCAAGGGCATTATGTTTATAATATCAACATTCATGTCAGTCAATGCATTTGAACATGCTTGTTGTATGAATTGGCAAGTGTTTTTGTGTCAGTCTTTATTATACAACAGCAAAAATACAACAGGGACATGACGTAGCTAGTAGCATTTCAAAACTATTTGGGCCAAAGGAGGATTAAATTCTTGTTTTTATTAAATCAGTAAATATTTTTTATATTTTTAGGCTCACCTGGCCTAAAAGGCCATGTGAGCTTTTGCCATCAGTTTGCATCCGTCGTCCGTCGACATTTTCAACTGCTAAGACAATTGTAACCAAACTTGGCCTGAAGCATCACCAGGGTATGCAGTTTCAAAATTATGTTCGATTAGTCAGAAAACTGAACGAAATGGCTGCTGTTGCTAAAAATAGAACATAGTGGTAAATTGCTGTTTTTTGCAAATAAGTCAAAAACCGTTACAGATATAAAAAATCTGACAATTGGATGAAATGATCAGCATGGCAAGATCTACCCGCTCTGCAATTTTAAAGGAAATCTGAAAACTCTTCATGGAGTTATTGCCCTTTTTCCTGAAAAATTTTGAAAATGTTGATATATTTTATATTTTATTAGAAAAACTATAACAGATAGGAGTCAACTTTAAATTGCAAAAATGTTCAGCATATCAAGATCTACCCACATGGAAACTTTGAAGAAAATCTAATTTCCCATGCAGGAGTTATTGTCCTTTGTTTGTCAAATTTTTTGAATTTTATACATTTTGTCCTATATTTCAAAAACGATTTAAGATAGAGGTTAAGTTTAATAAGCAAAAGTGTTCAGAGAACTACAATCAACATGTTCAGATCACATCCAAGATGGCTGCCACAAGGGAACATACTTTAACATAGGACTGTATGGGACAATGTTGTATATTGTTACTTCTTGAAAACCATTTCATACATCAAGATCATATTTACTAGGCATGGTAGCATGATGGTCATTAATCAAATGTAGGATTTTAGCACGATCATAAATCTAAGATGGCCGCCACTGCAGATCTTAGTTTAACATTGTACCCTATGGGAAACGGTTGTAAATTGCTATTACTTGAAAAGCATTTCATCTACAAAATGTTGTATATTGGTACCAATTAGAAATCTAAAATGGTCCCCACCGTGGAGTACAGTTAAATATGGAACTCTTGGGAAAGTTTTCTAAATTGTTACTTCTTGAAAACCGTTTCAAACATAACAGTAATCTACCAGATGACTGACTTGAGATTAATTCAAATCTTATTTTATCAGTAGCCACCAGGTTAGCGATACAGGCTTACATGTGAGCCTCTGGTTTTATGCCCCCATGACAAAAAGTCGGGCGCATATTGTTTTACCCTTGTCTGTCCGTTAGTTCGGACAAATTAAAAACGCAACTATTCATGTTTTTTTTGAAAGTTTGCAAACAAATTCCAACTACTTTAAAGGAATCAAACTTACAATAAGTAGATGTGCACATACATATCTTTTGGAATATTCAAAATGGCTGCCGTGGCCATGGAAACTGCAAAGAGATGGGAAATTCAAAGTGCCCTGATTTTGGAGTTCAGAACTTCCTTTTATATATTTTAAAAAAAAAGGGGAGGTATAGCATTGTGTCCATACTTGTACTGTGTCAACACACACTTAAATTTGCACTTGCCATATTGATTCAGGATTCAATGAGCAGGGACATAATTGGTTGTCATATGGTGACAGCTCTAGTTATTCTGAATTTGACCTTGTTTGTTTTCCTCATATGTATAAAACATTCAGTAGTAGCATGTAGATGAATTAGGAGTTACTCGCCTTCAAGCAGTGCGGGACCAAAGGTTGCCAAATTCTTCTTTTTACACAACTCATCAAACTAAAGCTTCAGATCAAATATCAAATCATTACTATATACACAAGCTGAGAATTCCTTGACAAAAAACTTCAATATACATTTTGTATAGCTATAATGGAAAAAAACATAAGTTATCGTCAAATAGGAAGTAGATGAGTTACTGACTTGAAAATGGGAGACACAGTACAACTCATCATTCTAAAACTTTAGACCAAATATCAAATCATTACTACATACACAAGCTGAGAAATCCTTGATGAAAGATGTTCAGGAGGGACGGACAGATGGACAGATGGACGGACAGACTAGATGGACAAGGGTAAAACAGTATACCCCTCTCCTACGAAGCGGGGATATAATTACGTACTAATCTAATTTAATTCAGTTGTTAACATCAGTTCACACCACAATATAGCTGAAATATTGCTGAAGTTGGCCTGAAACCAATAATCAATCAATAAATCCAGTTGTTGTATTTGACATTATTGAATTCAGACCTGTTCGGAACTGAATTGACAGGATAGTAGTATTCATTTGATTCAGTAATTTCAGAAAACATCTTTTTTCAGAAAAACAAAAAGAAGATGAACAAGCCCAGGAGAAAGAAGATAAAAATACAAAAGTGACAGAAGAATTTGAAAACATGGTCCAAGAAAAACTGATGTAAGTTATAAAAATGTTTATTTACTAGCAAAGCACAGAATTTGGGTCACTTTTATAAAAACTTGTGTAGTTGTAATTGTGTGTTGTAGAGATTTTGTCTGATATGGATTTACTCCATATTCTTTCTTGGTTTATTTTGTTGTTATTGTGATTGGCATACACTTGGTCACATCAATATAATTTGTAGCTTTACTGGTTTACCCAGCAAAAATGCCATGATACAAAACCTTGTACAATTTGTCTCTGTATCAAGGTTTTTTTTGTTGTTTTTTTTAATGTATTTAAAGATGTCAGTGACCAAGATGAAATGCCATATCCTGCCTAAAACATGATCATTTGTTAAATCTCATGTCAGTGCCATGATACAAACGTATGTACCATTACAATAGGTCACTGATGTATCGAGTGTGTTGTTTTATTGTAGGGAATTTACTAGAGGCTCACATTAGCCTGTTTAGCTCAAATGTCTCTATTTGTACTGATTTTACTCATGGAATGCTATCAAAGATGATCACAATAATTACAAACTTATAAGAAGACTACTCAGTGAAAGACTATTTAGATGACTTAAACATTAAAACTTATAGCATTACAATAGTCACAGATTGTATCAAGTGTATTGTTTCCTTGTAGGGAATTTAAAAACGACAATGACCAAGATGAGATGCCATTTCCCGCTTACAACTTGAACATTGGTGAAATCACATGTTTGATGGAAAAAGCTTTAGATCTGGGTCTGAACTGTAAGGAAATAGGAACTGTGAGTATTAGAATGTTACTATGGAAAATAATTTGACTTGAAATTTAATATGGACAAAATGAAATACATGTACTGTAAATGATGTAATATTCTTCAGGACATAGTCATTTCTGAGGTAAGGTGACAGAATATAAGATGAGCTCACATGCCTTCCTTTTAATTCAGTAAATCAGAGCTGTATATTTTGTATGAATCTACAGCAATATCACAAATGATCTGACGTCACAATAAAAAGTATTAAACTGTAAAATAATATATTGTATTTAATGGAAGAAATAGCTACTTACATTCCATCAAAATCAAAGATTTGTATATCTTTCTCTCATGTAAGAAGTTTTTTGTCTTGTTCTCTCGTTTTGCTGTTCTTCACTCAAAAAAGACTGAATTTCTTACATTCTTCAAAGATATCCTCATCTCTGATCAGCTCTCATGAGAAAAGGTATTATTCTGAAATTAAAGTTGTTCAAAAGGCTAGGAGGCTATCAAATAAAATGAAATTGTTTGGCATAAATGGGGATTTTTTAAGTTGGTTAAAAAACTTTCTTGTTGGTTGTCAACAATGGGTACTGTTTAAAGATTCCTCATCATCAGTCTCACTAGTAAACCTTTTTGGCTAATATAATCGGTTTTTGCCTAATTTTACAGGAAACGTCTAATTTTTAGCCAATTCTCGCTAAATTAGACGTGTACAGTTATTTTAGCCAATTCCCGTTACATTATCCATGTCCCTATCAAATTAGACGTGTCACTGTAAAATTAGCCGTGTCCATGTTAAATTAGACCTGGCTCAGTTAAACAGAACTCGCCACTAATTATTGAATTGTCACGTGGATACAATGTAGAGAAGTCGTATATTAATGATTATTGATCGGGGAAACCAATCTTTATTTCAATTTTGGAAATGTGTTTTTTAACTGTCGCCGATAGTTGTACACAAATCTGCAATACACACTTCGTCGGGTCCGAGAATTCTTCCGTTTCGTGGTCATAATAATAGAAATATTCTATGAAAGCAACGAGAACGTTTTTGTTTCATTCGTTGTCAAAATCGGCTTTTAATTCACATCTGTTCGTTTGTGTATTCCAATGCTGTTCAGGGGAGATAAAAAATTTACCTGTGTATTGGTGGTATTAAAACCCAGTACACAGACCCGATTATAACGGCAATGTTTACGATAAATTATACGTGTTCATTGTCACAACTATATGGTTTATTTGGCAATAATATTTGAATTTGAATTTATATCCATTTGATATCAAAACATTAATATATGTTTCGTTTATTTTACAGATTTTCTACAGGTAAAATAANCGAAAAATTAATATCTTCATTGCCGTACAAATTTTCTGAGTTACCGTGACCAGTAATCTGACAAACCAGAGACATAATTATGTATAAGATTTCATTATCTCATACACTAAATCTCGTATGACTTCAACTTTCCCCTGAAATCTCAAATCTGTAAAATAAAATATTTTTACAATAAACCGTTGACAGTTTGACTTGACGGCCTTCATGGAAACCACCTAGAATCAGAATCTTTATTGGTAAAAAACGAACGGATTATACATGATTGTATGGTTGACTACAAAAGTGACAAAAGGCAGGTCTGCAGGGCTGAATGGGGCCGTGGTTGGAACCCTCTTTTTCTGGAAAACTTTCTTAATTTCGTGCTGAAGTAAGACGCAAATTGACAAAAAATGCAAAGCCTGGAACCTTTCTTTTTTTCGAAGTAGGAAGTTGGAGTCGGCGGTACATCTAGGCTTACTACGAACCGATGTTAAGGGACCCAAAAAGCTATAAAAATGCAAAGTCTGGAACCCTTCTTTTTTTCGAAGTTGGAAGTTGGACCCGGTGGTACATCAAGGCTTACTGGCTTTTTAACGAACCGATGTTAAGTGACCCAAAAAGTATATTATTTGAAATGTTTCGTAAGTATATAAAACTTTGGAATACCTCTCTGCTGTGCCGTAGTGAAGGCTCATGCATTACTGCACTTTAGGTGTAGAAAACAAATAAAAATCAGAAGGGGCGCTCTCTATTTAAAATATGAAAATGTTGCTTAATATATAAAAGTAGTTGGCCCATGAAGTAGGATTTTTTTTTAAAATAAAGAATGATTTGTCGAAATGGTGATATGCTGGCATCAGTTTCTTATACGGCTTCTACTATCATATAAATATACAATGTTCAAACCAGAGCCATATTGACATTTTGTGTTTTTTAAGTGAAATCAAGATCGGGTGTCTTACGAAGTTCTTATGACTAGAAGGACTATGACAATTTAGTCGTGAAGTTTGGTCCCATGATGGTTTATTTTTAGAATACGCTCAAAGGCTGTTGAAAATCATGTAAAATGATGGTGCCTGAAATGCCGAGCTGAAATGCATACGTAACGATATTCACATGACTGTTGTGTTGTTTATAACAGCAGTCGTATATGCCTGTGAACAGCCTATTTCACGTTGTTTGAGAAGGCAATACACAAGATCAAAATCGATCCTCTGTTTTGAGTAATATAAGAATATTAGCCATTTCAAAATGCACGTTGGGTTATTTAGGTTCTTCGGGCGCTGTGTATAACGTTAAAACATTGTCAAAATATACCGAAATTGCACTCATATGCTACATTTGTATCCGGTGCATAGCAGATGGATATTGAAAGTTTTTGATAGTCATTAAAGGAACACTACATCTTTTTCTAAACTAGAAAAAAATGATCCCAAATATATTTTCTTTTTTCTATGGAATGTCTAATTTCATATGGATGTATGTTCTTTGGAATAATGATTTCGCCGGTATCCATGGAATACATCTTTACTAATAATCAGCAACATGAAGTGCGGTAATTATTTAAAACCCAATGTACCGCTACTACATTGCATGATTACCTGCCTATCACTTATCGTGTCTTCAGCAAAACGTTTTTATTCTGTTGCACATAAAATCATCAAACTTGGTATATATCGGTGCACGTAGAAGGTAATGCGTAGTGTATCAATTATAGGATTACTCAGTGGCCATGGACTTTAACCTCTTCCCCCACTACGTGTATAGAGAAAAAAATATACAAAAGCAACAAATTTTGAGCTTCTTATTTGATACATGAATGCCGCACAGAAAGTTGATATGTCATGTATAGTATACTTGTAAAATAGTAAAAATAATGTTACTATGTTCTTGAATGTTACCTTGTCTCATGTTACGAGTTAAAAAGTATGGTTCATGATATAGAAGACCTATGAACATAATAGTTCTACTATTACAGCCTGTGGACACATACACCGCAGAGAGGCTTGTTGAAAAAAAAAACTCGAACTTTTTATCCTTTTATTAATTTACTTAAAAATAAAGCACAATTGTACTCCCCAAGGAGTTGATGGCAATATACATTATACAAAATAAACAAATAAACAAGACATTTTTAAAACCATAACAAATATAAAATAAAGAATCATGCAGCTGTAGAGTCCGCTTTCCTCAGTATGAAAGACTTTTTAATAAATGGCGCAAGAAACTACTAATGATTCTTTTTTTTACATATGATTTTGTCAGATTTACCATATAGAAATCAGAGATCTAACGGGATATCGCAAGTTTTAGTCTGACTTGACAAAGAGTATATTGGTTCTCGTTGTGTTTACTGTTGCGGTGTACTTCTGTTTGTTTTTTATGGTGCTTCATAAGCTTTACGTGTATCATCTACTGTGATGTAGACAATTTATTCCTTCTAAAAATCATAATACCTCAGACAGAGATTTTATAAGTGAGCAATATTTCAGCTATGTCAAGATTAGAGCAAGTTTGTACAAGCTGTCCTCTGATTCCGAGCAGATTTGTCAGTGTTTGCTTTTATTCCGTTTGTGTCTAGAGATACAGCAATATAAATAATTATGTCAAAGTGTTTTTTTCTGGTCCAACTTTTCCGCATGCAGTCACACTCGAATGTGAATCCATACGTGGTGGTCGACACAATGCTGACTTCATGGAGATGCTGGACAGTCTCATCTTCTGTTTACTTGAACTTAATCAAACGTTAGCTGTGTGTCCTGATTACTACGGAATAATTCATTGCTGACAGAAATGAAAGATGGAATATACAAACGGACAATAGCCCTTATATGTAAGCACAAGTCTTAAGAGCGGTTTACCTGATGTACTACTTGTCCATATTTTCAAATAAATAATCGTTCCAACAATTAGAGAGAGAGACCAGTATAAGGAAAATCCGTAAAGACAAACGACAGTAGGAATATCAACGAACCAGGGGTATATTGCATTTTCTTCCAAAACTGGATAACTAATTTTGAAAAGAAGAACTAAATTATTCCCTGTATGATCTCATATGCATTATTCTACATGTATAGCTTAAAGTCTAATTTAAAATCGTCACTTGGGGGAAGTTGAAGGGAGTCTATCGGTATGATTATAGAATCAACTGCATGTTCATTAATTGTTTTTATCTGTTTAATGCCTGGTTTGGCCTTAGCTGATTTTGTCTTTCATAAAGAAAATACTGGTTCTTTGTTCTCTATTAGGTTTAATACATACATCCTTCAGGTTTTGGTCCTCCGATTGTTTTGATTTATTCTGCACTGAAGATATACAAGTTGTTGAAAAGGCCATCCACAGAAGCCAACTTTATAGTAATTTCCGTGTTTACCCATTATATACAGAGGAGTTGAAGGTTTCATAAGCAACTAGTTACTCTCAGTCATTATCATATTTTAGAGGGACAACTCAGTCTACCAGAATACGGACAAGATTCAGAAACAGTGCAGTTAAAAGTATACACTTAAATTTCTTTTTCTCTCTTAATGTGGCGTAAGATTGCTGTCTTCAGTCAGGATACCATTATTATCCCAATTTTTAATGCATTATACACTCTTAATCTGTTGGTTTTAATGCTTGATGTGTAAAGAAAAAGATAAATCTTGACAGATGTAGAAGAACGAAAAGAATACAACACGGAAGAACTTGCAAATCTTGTCTGAAACTTACAAAACAGTATACAATATCGGCATCTTGAAAAAACGTAGACATAACATGGATTTGTTCGACAACTATCAATGAATTACGCTCAAACCAGTGCTATTACGAGGTATGAGCAGTGCTCATTGTTGATCATTGTTGAAGGCCTCATGATGACTCCAAGATGAACGGAACAGCAATAAAAGCGTAAGATGAACTGAGAACAACAATAAAAGCGTTGTTCCATTGCTTGGTATTAACAATGTGTTGTAGAGACTTTGTCTCAGGTGCATTTACTCCATATCTTTTCATCGTGTACATGTATATCACTGTCTCTGTACATAAATGCTTTTGCATTTTTTAAAAGGGAAAGTTCACTCAAAAATTATATTCGAATCGATACGTTTTATCACAGCAGTCATAATATTAACTGTTGTGTAAATATCAAGACATGTATGGAAAGGTTAACTTCTTTCAGTTTTAAAAAACGTTTTCCATAAGTAATTTGTAAAGAAATATTAAATCAAGAAATCTTCAATAAATCAGACATAAAAAAAAATTCTGAACAAAGAAAACGCGAATTGACCCATTTCCAGTTTTACATGATTTATCTCCCCTCGCAGTTCGGGGCACTAAAGGAGGATATTCATAGTATTTTATTTTTCTGCCTTTATTACCACTGTTAATAAATAATAATGTAATAATATTTTACACATTTCTCTTTNAAAAAAAATCTATTAATATTGGGCATTTATTAAATTTTTTTTACCTGCTGTTGAAACGAAAATTTACTTTCTGTTACACAACTTTTATTGACATCACATATGATTATATTACAAGAGATAGGGTGACTTCATACAGGTGGATGTTACAGGTAACCTTGTTAATTAGGACTATCAATAAAACGTGATACAGACCTTTGTTTAATTACCGACCGTGGCATAATACAGCTCTATTTGTTACCGCTAGTAAAGGACATGCTTATTTTTACAAAATTTCTTTGCAATTTAACATCTTCTAACTCATTTACTTTTATTTTATAAATGATTTTTTTTT
>MJUU01024212.1:78433-91362 GCA_002080025.1 Modiolus philippinarum
AAGCACAACTCCTCTTAAACCACTTGAAGGATTTTGATGAAATTTTATACAAAGGAAGAACACTTTATTGAAATGTAAATAATTATTGTCCAAACAAGGAAGGGGAGATAATTTGACTTTGAAATTTTTAAGATTCCCTATGTATGGGTTACCTCGTAAGCGCAACTCATACATGTGATAGCTCCCGGATCCTGCGGGAGTCTCCCGTTTTTAAGACCTGAAATTTGTCTTCACGTGAAAAGTAAACTGTTGTGTACCCTATAGTGCCTGTCAATCAGTTGCGCTTGGTTGATTTCTCATTGAATTTCAAGGTAATTAATGATATTTTGTTGTTTTAGATAATCACAGGTGTCATTTATAGCCTCCAGCAACATGGCCATGATTTAATTATCGTCATTTTGTTTTACGAGTCACCATGTTTACATAAGTCAAAGTGCCATGTGAAAGCCCAGTTAAGGAATTTATGACATGTAATACACATATATTAAACAATAAACTGATTGTTTAATGTTATAAGCCCTGGTAGTCACAATTTCAAGAAGTAAAACGGATAAACCAGGTCAAAACTTCGAATGATTGATGTCCAGAGTTATTTCCCCTTATAGTATGTAAAACATAGACCAAAAAAACTTTCCGGTGTTACCTTTACTTAAAATCATCTATCGATTCTTCAGAAATGAAAAGTTACATCACTTTTAAGTATTTTTATTGGATTTTATTATATATTGTTTAAATATTTGCAAATTTAAAAATATTAGTATACTCAATGAAATAATATTAAAAACATTTATATAAAATAATCCCAATAAGTTTTCACTTCAAACCTTCTCTAAATAGGATTGTGATAAATAGATGTATTATGAATTAATTTCTTTTCATCCTTGAGCTTGCTGATTTGGTTAATACAAAAGGAAAGGAGAAAGGGTTGAAACAATACATCTCTCCCCATTGAGAACTGGTATTGCATTTGATAAGCAGTTGACTAATAACCCTAGTGAATCATAAAACTATGGTTCATGTTTGATCTGTTTCATTTTATGTACTCATATAACACACTATTAGAACCATCGAAGAGTAAAAATCGTCCGCTAAAATTGACCTGAAAAAATCTCCCTCATTGACCTCCCAATCTCCTGGTTTTTGGAGGGAGATCTCCTGCATTGGCATCCTGACCTTATCACATGTATGGCAACTCCTCTTAAACCACGTAAAGGATTTTGATGAAACTTTACACAAAGGAAGGACACTGTATGGAGATGTGCATGAAGGAATATAATTATTGTCCGAAACCTGGAAGAGGAAATAATTTGACTTTGACTTTTTGTAGATTCCCTTTGTATGAGTTACCTTGTAAGCGCAACTCCTCTTAAACCACATAAGGATTTTGATGAAACTTTACACAAAGGAAGGACAATATATGGAAATGAGCATGAAGGAATACAATTTTTATTTGAAACCAGGAAAGGGAGTAATTTGACTGACTTTTCTTGGATTCCCGATGTATGGATAACCGCGTAAGCGCAACGCCTTTTAAACCACTGAAAGGATTTTGATGAAACTTTACCCAAGGGAAGGACACTATATTGAGATGTGCATGAAGGAATATGATTATTTTGGAAACCAGGAAGAGGAGGTAATTTGACTTGGACTTTCCTTGAAGAAAATGTCAGAGGAAAAAAAAAGGGTGACTCAATTTAAAATTGGCTCAACATTGCAACAAAATGATATGCTTAACTAAACATTGTGATCATCAATGAGAGAAAGGTCTAGCATTATGATATATTATGCACAGACAAAAAGTATAGCTCTCATATTGGATGTGTGTTCCACGGAACACTTGTGTTTTCTGCAGTTCAGAAGAGCATTTTTGGGTCAGTAAACAAATTAAATGAAAATTCTAAACATTAGGTGCAAAAATTGATGATTTGAAGAAGATAAAATATTTGTATCCAAATATTTTACGAAAGGATATGGAGTAAATGAACATGAGACAATAACACATATGTTAACTACAACTGCAATAATTTTAATGAGCTGTATGCCCATTTTTGAAATTGATTCCTTATCAGCAGAACTAGAACCAAAACATGGGAAATCCACAATTTCAAAAAAAATGTTTAGAATGCATAAAACAAACAAAATCCAAAATGTTTATTGGGAATCTAGATTAATTGTCCAATGAGAAAATCTCCAAAATCAGTAAATTAAAGATTTTAAGTATAAGATGCATGACTAGATCTGCAAGGTTAACATCATACCCTGGAAGTTTGTTTGGAATCGACTTGGGAGTTTTGAAGGAATTAACAAACCAAATAAAAAATGAGTTTTTTCAACTCAATGAACCTCTAAAATCTTAAATATCAAAATATAAAGTATCAGGTACAAAACTGCATCAGGTGAACAATATATTCTGCAAGTTTGTTATGAATGCAACTTAAGTTTGAAGGTGTTGCAGATTAGCAAACAAAATCTACAAATGAGATATATTGGCTCAGTGAACCTCTAAAATCTGTAAAATAAAAATCTTAAGTAATGTATAATCACCTGAAAAAAAAACATATCCTGCAAGTTTGTTAAGAATCTGACTTTGAAGGTGTTGCAGATTAACAAACAAAATCCAAAAAAAGTATTTTGGCTCAGTGAACTTCTAAAATCTGAAAAATTACAAAATTTTATGTATCAGGTGCACAACATCACCAGGTGAACAACATATCCTGCAAGTTTTGTTGGAATCTGACTAACAGTTATGATGGGTTTCAGATTAACAAATGAGCTATTTAGGCCTGGTGAACCTCTAAATTCTGTTAAATAAATATTCTAAGTGTCAGGAGCACAACTAGACAAGATGAACAACATATCCTGAAAGTAAGTTGGAAGCGGACTTAGAGTTTTGAAATAGTTCTTGATTCATAAACCAACAAATGGCACAGTATGATGATGATGGATAGTAATCTTCATGTGTCAGCTTGATGAGTAAGGGGTGTATTTGAATATACTTGTCCGTCTGCCTGCCTGTCATTCCGTCTGATATTTTTTCACCAGGGGATTCATTTGAAATCTGCTATACTGTTTTCCTCTAATGATTTGTGCATTGTAAGCAAATTTTAGTGCTCTCTGATATGAAGTACTTTTTGAGGGGACATTCAAATTTTTACTGTATTGGTCATTATAGTGGAATTCTGTGGAAGTACTTTTATTCGTGAACATCAATTTTTGTGCTTTTCATAAATATCACTACTTCATGGTTACTCAAATTTGTGGTTTCAAATTCTATATATTAAAACTCTATGGAAAAATGTATTTCGTTGGGAAATTAATTTCACGGTTTCAGCGAACAATGGAATCCACAAAAATCGGAATCTCACGAATAATAGTACTTTCACAGTATACTTAACAAATTTTTCCCTTATGCCTTTAATTTGGAATGTAGAAAAATGGACAACAGGAAACACCTACAATGGCTGAAAATTACAATTACATGCCACATTCTGCTAGGGAACTACACATGAAAAAACACGAACAAGACTAGAAACAAATGTAGAGAACGATAGGAACTCGGGACAGCCGGACTTGGTACAGGTACTAGCAAAAGCCAGCAGTAGGGTTAAACTGGTTTATGGGTACCCAAACCTCCACTTTATCTGTCCCGTTTCCCTATATTACAAGATGTGTTTTGTGAAACACTTATGCCTCTGATGAGAAGTTAAGAAGAAACATGTAGCACATTGAACAATTATTAATGTGCTTCTGACAAATTAATACGTAGTAATAAATTCTGATATCAGTTAATAAGTAAAATCACAACAAATGATGATTGTCATTGTATGCAAACACAGAAGTCACCCAAATGACCCCCTCCAATCATTATCCAAAAATTATTAAGAAAACTATTTCAACCCTCTTTATACCCCCAGCAAACAAAGTTTGGGGGTATATAGGAATCACCCTGTCTGTCTGTCTGTCTGTCTGTCTGTCCGTCTATCCGTCCATCTCTCCACACTTCTGGTAAGCGCAACTCCTCTTAAACCACTTGAAGGATTTTGATGAAACTACACAAAGGAAGGACACTATATGGAGATGTGCATGAAGGAATATAATTATTGTCCGAAACCAGGAAGGGGAGATAATTTGACTTTGACTTTTCGTTGATTCCCTATTTATGGGTTACCTCGTAAGCACAACTCCTCTTAAACCACTGGAAGGATTTTGATGAAACTTTACACAAAGGAAGGACACTATATGGAGATGTGCATGAAGGAATATAATTTTTGTCCAAAACCAGGAATGGGAGATAATTGGACTTTGACTTTTCATTGATTCCCCATGTATGGGTTACCTCTTAAGCGCAACTCCTCGTAAACCACTTGAAGGAATTTAATGAAACTTTACACAAAGTAAGAACACTATTTGGAGCTGTGCATGAAGGAATTTAATTATTGTCCAAAACCAGGAAAGGGAGATAATTCGACTTTTGACTTTCCATTGATTCCCTATGTATGGATTACCTCATAAGTGCAACTCCTCTTATTTCACAAGGATTTTGATGAGTTACACAAAGGAAGGACACTGTATGGAGATGTGCATGGAGGAATATAATTATTGTCTGAAACCAGGAAGGGGAGATAATCCGACTTTGACTTTTCATTGATTCCCCATGTATAGGTTACCTCGTAAGCGCAACTCCTCTTAAACCACTTCAAGGAATTTAATGAAACTTTACACAAAGTAAGAACACTATATGGAGATGTGCATGATGGAATATAATTTTTGTCAGAAACCAGGAAGGGGAGATAATTGGACTTTAACTTTTTGTTGATTGCCTATGTATGGGTTACCTTGTACACATAACTCCTCTTAATCCACTTGAAGGATTTTGATGAAACTTTACACCAAGGAAGAACACTATTTGTAGATGTGTAAAATTTCAAATAGGCTGAAAAAAAAAGTGAATTTTATTTTTGTCTGATTTATTGGAATCCTTGTGAAAAGTTCTTTCTAGAAGATTATATCATTGTGTCCATACTTGCATTGTGTCCACACTTGTACTGTGTCCACACCTGTATTGTGTCCACACCAACTTAATTTTGCACTTACCATATGGATTCAGGGTTCAATGAGCGGGGGGTATATTTGGCTGCCATTCGGCAACAGCTTTTGTTTTAGCTCAACTGGCCTAAAAGGCCTATTGAGCTATTGCCATCACTATGGGTCGTCCGTCGTCTGTCAACAAATTCAAACATCTTCTCCTCTGATACCACTAAGCCAAATTAAACCAAACTTGGCCTGAATCATCATCAGGGTATGGCTTCTCAAATTGATGTTCAGATTGTCCCTCTGTCAGACAACATGGCCACCATTGCTTAAAATAGAACATAGGGGTAAATTGCAGTTTTTGGCTAATAACTCCAAAACCATTACAGATATCAAAAATCTGACAGAGGTAAAAATGATCAGCATGATGAGATCTATCCACAGTCCAATTTGGAAGAAAATCTGAAAATCAATCTCGGAGTTATAGCCTTTTTTTCCGTTAAATTTTCAAAATTTTTGCATTTTTTATTTTTTATTTCAAAAAGTGTAACAGATAGAGGTCAAGTGTAAATTGCAAAAAAGTTCAGCAGATCAAGATCTACCCACCCTGAAATTTTGAAGAAAATCTATAAACCCTTGTAGAAGTTATTGCCCTTTTTTCATCGTATTTTTAAGATTTTCTTATTTTTCATCTTTTATTTTCAAAACTATAGAAGATGAAGGTTATGTGTAAATTGATGAAATGTTTGCCATGCTGTGGCGACTTCAAAACTGATGTTGAAAATTGTTCTTTGACCACCATTTTCAAAATGGCCGCCAAAAAAGCAGAAAATTCAACATTGTCTGATTTCAATGACATTTGGTTTCCAAATTGGTCTAGATGTAGTAACTTCAAAAATTGTTTGTTGACCGCCATTTTTAAAACGGCTGCCAAAAAAGGCGGGAAAATTCAACATTGTCCGATTTCAATGAAATTTGAATTCCAAGTAGATATTGATGTTGCGACTTCAAAACCGATGTTGAAAATTGTTTGTTGACTGCCATTTACAAAATGACATCTCGACTTCAAAACTGGTGTCGAAAGTGGTCCTTAGCATGAACGTTTTTTTGTCAAAAAAGCCCAACAAAGAAATGTAGTAAAACATGATCAGACTTTAAAAACAGTTCAAGATATTGGAGGTGTTTGAGCTACGAAAGTTTGAGAAACTGAAGATCACCTGTATAACTTACAATGTTACCTTGATTGTGGCAACTGAAAGCCAGGTGAGCGATACAGGCTCCTGGGAGCTCTGGTTTATACATTTATGATTAACTCATTGTGTCTCTGTCTATCAGTGTTCAGTACTCTGATCATTTGATTGCATCAGGATAGTATCAATATGGGTTCTCCCAAAAAGTGGAGAAATATGTAAAAGATACAGGTTCTCCCCAAAAATTGAGGAATATATAGAAGATATGGATTACATGAGAAAAATTAATAATTATTTTTAGTAACATCCATCATCTCTGATATATATGCATATTTATTATACCCCACCCCACCCCCCACCCCAACAAACAAAGTTTAGGGGTCATACAGGAATCACCCTGTCCGTCCGTCTGTCTGTCTGTCCATCTGTGTACTTCGTCAGCGCATGTTCTCCTAAACGGCTGCTTGGATTTTGATGAAATTTTACACAGTTGTAGTACACCATCTGAAGATATGCATGAAGTAGTATGGTTGCTGCCCGACATTTTGAAGGGGAGACAATTTGTCTTTGAATATTTTCAGGAAAGCGGGGGGATGAAGCTTGTCAGCACACTTTTTCCTAAATGGCTGCTTGGATTTTTATGAAATGTTACACAGTTGTAGTACACCATCTGAAGATGTGCATGAAGTTATATGGCTGCTGCCCAAATTTTTTAAGGGGAGATAATTCGTCTTTGAATATTTTCTGGAAAAAGAGTGGGGGACGAACCTTGTCAGCGCATGCTCTCCTAAACTTGGATTTTGATGAAATGTTACACAGTTGTAGTACACCAACTGAAGATGTGCATGAAGTAATATGGTTGCTGCCTGAAATTTTGAAGGGGAGATTATATGTCTTTGAATATTTAATTAAGGTCTCAACATACACTTCCGGGTCGGAACTGTCGAAACTGTATACGTGTAGTGAGACCTTAAGAGGCAGGCATCATCATATCTTTGAATATGTTTTGCCCTTATTCACCTTAGTAATCATTCATTCTCTTTCCAAAAATTGCACTAGCATGTCAAATTATGGCCTGTTATCATAAATATATGGTTGAAAATGGAAATAATGTTTTATTTTTCTCAAAAAAGGCCATAACTTAGGTTCACACAGGTATTTCATGCTGCAGATCTATTTTCCCTCCTGTAGGCTTTTTAGGTAAATATCCCTTTTCATACACAATGACTGTGCGCTTCATATGTGATGTCAAACTTCTCTAAATTTGCTTGCGACATACTGTATTTGGATATGCCAGGAAATCTTAACCGGTTATTGAACCAGTACATATTGGGTATCATTTTACTCGCACAAGTGTGCAATTTCAATTGAAAGAGCAAAAACCCTCATTTTTAATACAAGTTGAAATCTTAAGGTCTCAACATACACTTCCAGGTCAATTGGCCCCTTAGCTAAATAGTTCTATCAGAAAGTTAAATTGGAATCAAACACAGTGTAAGTGATAGATATTTTATTATACTTGGAAAGAGTACATGTGACTGCTTAAATTGAAGCTGAGAAAGTGTACTTTTGAAATATGATTGGCATCTGTGACCAGTATGAAGGGATATCACATCAATAAATGAGTGAGACGGTGTCATACTGGCCATGTGGACGGAAATTTGACAGATGGTGAACATGTGCTTTTGAAAGCAGTTTATGTTCGAGCTTATTTTGTGAAAAATATACACCTTATTGCAAACTTTACACCTATACGTTCAGGCTGAACCTGCAAAGTTTGGCAATTTTACATAGGAATGCATGGTGACATAGAAACTGTATAGTGAGACCTGAAAAGTGGGGAGGGGGGGGGAACCTTGATAGCACATGTTCTCCCAAACTGCTGCTTGGATTTCGATGAAATGTTACACAGTTGTAGTACACCACCCCAAGATGTGCATGAAATTATATTGTTGCTGTCCGAAATTTTGAAGGGGAGATAATTCGTCTGAGTATTTTCTGGAAAAAAGGGGGAGGTATATCATTTTGATCATACTTGTATTGTGTCCACAATTTTACTGTGTCTACAACTGTATTGTGTCCACACACACTTAAATTTACACTTGCCATATTGATTCAGTGTTCAATTATCGGGGAACTGGCTGCCATTGGGCAACAGCTCTAGTTAATAACTGTAAAAAGAAATTGAAAGAGTAAACATTAAGTTTGGGCGACTTATTAAATAACCTGTGAAATACAAAACACCGTCTCTTACTATTCAAAAGATATACAAAATGTTCAAGTTTGAAATGAGGAAAATATGCTGAATAATTTAAAGTATATTTTTACAATACAAATTTTATTGACATCAAGAAACATTTTCTCATAAATGAGTTAAACGTCTTTCTATATTCTATATATACAAAGTAAAACAATACAAGAGCTGTCGCCGAATGGCAACCAAATATACCCCCCACTCATTGAACCCTGAATCAATATGGTAAGTGCAAATTTAAGTTGGTGTGGACACAATACAGGTGTGGACACAGAACAAGTGTAGACACAATACAAGTATGGACACAATGATATAATCTTCAAGAAACTTTTTGCAAGGGTTCAAATGAAAATTGTCTAAATCAGACAATATAAATTATCCTTTTTCAGCCAATTTGACATTTTACACAAAAATCATAAGCATTAAGAGAAATTTCATTACAACACTTCCAAAACTTATTTCTTGAAAAAAAAAAGATAATTGCAGAAGGAATCAACAAAAGTAACAGTCAAATTATCCCCCATCCTGGTTTCGTACAATAATTACATTCCTTCATGCATATCTACATATAGTGTTCTTACTTTGTCTAAAGTTTCATCATAATCCTTCAAGTGGTTTAAGAGGAGTTGTGCTTACGAGGTAACCCATACATAGGGAATCAACGAAAAGTCAGTTAAATTATCTCCCCTTCCTGGTTTCTGATAAAAATTATATTTCAATATAGTGTTCTTCCTTTGTGAATAGTTTCATTAAAATCCTTCACATGGTTTAAGAGGAGTTGGGCTTACGAGAAGTGTGGACAGACGGATGGACAGACGGGCAGACAGGGTGATTCCTATTTACCCCCCAAACTTTATTTGCAGGGGGTATGGTAATTTAATTTTTCTGGTGAAATTTTACCGGATAGTCACATGTCAAGGTCAAGGTCACGAGGTCAAATATTCTTGTACCAACTGAAAGGTCTTACCACAAGGAATATGAAAGTCATATCACTTACAATTCAAAAGATATACTCAATGTTAAAGTTCACATGCCAAGGTCAAATCAAAAGGTCTCTCCATCAAATTAAAGAACCTTAGTGAGCATGCTCACATACCCCAAGCCCCTACATATCAGAAAATCCTGCATTATTGAACTCCAAAAGTACCCTATAAGCAATATCAAACATAAAAAAAATGACAAAGTTCATCAATGTGTAATTTTGTCAAAATTGATCAAAAATCTAAATCCAAGTAGCATGTACATCTTTGATACATGCACAATCATTCTGCACAAGATAAATGAAGGGGTTTCAGAGGAGTTGCGGTGACAAAATAATATTTGGTGTTATAGCTGAAAATAGTGTAAGTCCAATAACTTCCATAAAAATAATCCGATCAATAAGGCAGTACAGTATGCACATCTACACATCATGACCAACAATCCTACCAAATATGAAAGCAAGCCATTAAGCAGTTTCAGAGGAGTTACAGTGACAAGATGATACTTGCTGTTTTAGCTGAAAATAGTCTAAGTCCAATACCTCCCATAAAAATAATCCGATCAATGAGGTAGTAAAATATACACATCCACACATCATGAGCAACAATCCTACTAAAAATAAAAGCAATCCGTCAAGCCGTTACAGAGGAGTTACAGTGACAAAAACAGGATGGGCCAAAATCATTATACCCTCCACAACTTCTTTGCGTGGGGTATAAATATGAAAGAAATATCACTTACCATTCAAAAGATATACATAATGTTAAAGTTTATTATTTTTTACAAAAAGCCCATCACATGCCAAGGTCAAGGTCACTAGGTCCAAAATTCTGGTATGTTTTGAAAGGTCTTGCCACAAGGAATACACATGCAAAATATGAAAGCCCTTTCGCTTATCATTCAAAAGATATACCCAATGTTAAAGTTTTTTTGTGGCCAAACAGACAAACAAACAGACAGACAGACAGACAGACCACGAGGGCATAATAAAAAAACATACAAATAAAACCCAATACAGGAAGACTTCTAACTCCATGACCACAACCTTGAAAGGAGAGAAAAAGACAATACGTAATTTTGAAAGATGGGTCAAGGGGTGCTCAGCGCTAAACTGCAGGCTAGCTCATGGAGCTTAGTCTGCTGGGAGAACGCTGTCGCACTATGGAAGAAAAATCAAACTAAAAACTTCCCTAAGGGTTTGGTCAAGAATCATCATAAATTGCAGTAGACATTGGCAGTATCAGTGAGAGACCACTACATGTGCAAAATTTTCAGGTCACCAAGTCTCAAAGCTAATATGTTGTCGATATCCCCTATTACGTAAAGAATGTACATGTAAGTTACGATCTAGCTTTTCTGGACTTTTAATCAGAAATGGAATGCTGCTCAAGAAATCAATTTCAAGTTTAACAGGACTAATTAGAACTTTCACTTCATTGGTCATAATAGTTAAATTTTAATCACAAAATTCTCCACTCTGCCTGAAGGAATTCATTTGAAATTTAATATGCTGCTTTGTTGTAATAAGTTGTGCATTGTTAAGATTTTTTTGTTGCTCTATCATTTCAACTTCCTGTTTGACAGGACTTTGAAAATTTGGTACAAGTGGGGGTATGTTTGGCACAACTGTATTTGACACACTACAGATGGGGAATTTTTCAAGGTACAAATTGAAAGAAACCCCCTCAGTTGTTAACAACATGATAGTGCAATAAAATTTTTATTCTTTAAAAAAGAAACCACATCAGAATCTGATAAGAAAAGATTCTACAAACAAATATGTGAAAACACCTCATTTAACCCTCTTTATTCTGAAATGTGTCAAGGATTTTGGACTAAAATGGCAGCTATTGTGTTTGAGAAAGAATGTCACACTAATTTTGATTACTCCACTAGAACCCAAGTTACAAATTATACCATATAAAAACAAGGAACACTGAAACTGATACTGATTGAACAATACAAACAGAAAACATTAAGAGTATTAAAAAATATCACTTGTAATGTGAATTCATATGATAAACACAGGCAACTCAGAGGAACCATGTCTCATTTCTACAAACTTCATAAAAACTTCAGTTTTAACGTACATGTATTTATTTTTACCATGAGCATTTTACAATAATAAGTTAACGAAGAAAGTGTCAATTAGACCTATTGTCCATACAGACTTAATTTCTACAAATTTATCCCAGACTCTACTGATGTATCACCGGTGTAAACATTCACATCGCTAGCCATAGATAATGACAATCATCTGTTGTGGAAGTCTCAAAACTGACCTCCGCACAATACTATGAGGAAAGCTTGGAACACACTGTGGAAAATATTATTTTGATGAAGATTTTAATATCAACTAGATTTATCCAAGACATTGTTGTTTTGCATTAGTTTTACTTGTCTTAACAATTCGACAATGGCAGCTGGTGTCATTCCAGGAATTCTACTGGCTGCTGCTATCTGCAACACAAAAATATCTATAAAAATATTGCCAATATCAGAATATGCGATATGAAATTACAATCTGTTACAAAATGAGTGTAGTTTAAAATTAAGTAAATTGATTATTTAAGAATTTGTTCATTACTTTGGAATATATATATAGAATAATGGAAGTTTTTTTCTTGATACAAAAAAATATTTGCGACAATAATAGACAAGCCCACATGTGGCTGAGTCTGTAATAGGAGACAATATTTGAACTATCAGAAACATTACTACCATTATTCTTTTTATTGGTAATTAACAAAGTCCTCTATCAATTTTTTAAGATTTTTACAGAGCTAAACACAACCTAATTTGCAGAAAAGAATTTAATTCTGGTCTGAATTATTCAAGGGAGATAATTCCACTTCAATGGCAGATTGGTAGGTAAGCTGTTCCCATTTACAATAGTGACACTGCGATAACCACTGCTGTGTTATAGACCAATACAATGAGCAGAACTCTTGATGTGCTGGTACTTAATTAAAAGGCTTGAAAGAATACCTTAAAAGATGAAAAGAAAGATTTGAAATACCAAGTTATTTAAATTGTCCAATGAACATCAGGAAGTTTATATCTGTCCCCGCCTGTCCCCGCCGCCACCCCGGATCCCATTTATGGGAGCCCCAACCCATTTATGGGATCTGCCTCCCATAAATGGGAGCTAGGAAAAAGTCCCTCCCATTTATGGGATGTGAGCGGAGAGTCCCCGTGACCCGCATCCCATTTATGGGATATGGTGAAAAAGTCCCTCCCATTTATGGGATATGGCCAAAATCAGCTCCCATATATGGGATATGGAGAAAAAAGTCCCTCCCATATATGGGAGGTGGCAAAAATACGTCGTAAACCATGTATGGGGGATGAATCCAGTGTATGGGAGTTTAAAAAAAATCATGTTATCCGGTCTCCCGTTGAGTAATGCACACCTCTATATTTCCTTTTATTTATTTATGTATGAAGGGATATTCCCGGTGGCCGTTATTATA
>MJUU01024212.1:94219-112453 GCA_002080025.1 Modiolus philippinarum
GAGCCCACTTTGTGGCCGAGTCTATTATAGGAGACAATATTTGTGACAATAATGAACGAGCCCACTTTGTGGCCGAGTCTATTATAGGAGACAATATTTGTGACAATAATGAACGAGCCCACTTTGTGGCCGAGTCTATTACAGGAGACAATATTTGAACTATCAGAAACATTACTACCATTATTCTTTTTATCGGTAATTAACAAAGTCATCTTTCACTTATTTAGATTTTTACAGATCTAAACACAACCTAATTCAATATTAAAATTTGCAGAAAAGAATTTAATTCTGGTCTGAATTATTCAAGGGAGATAATTCCACTTCAATGGCAGATTGGTAGGTAAGCTGTTCCCATTTACAATAGTGACATTGCGATAACCACTGCTGTGTTATAGACCAATACAATGAGCAGAACTCTTGATGAGCTGGCGTTTAATTAAAAGGCTTGAAAGAATACCTAACAAAATGAAAAGAAAGATTTGTAATACTAAGTTATTATCTAAATTGTTCAATGATCATCAGGAAGTTTATATTTGTTTTGAATATTTAATTTTGTGTATCTAATAACTTCTTTGTTGTTCATGGCATTGACCAATGAAATTGAATGTTGCAATAACGACTGGATTTACTGAAATAGCTGTATCAATTCACAGAAATACAAACTTACAGTTTGTGGTCTAGCCTCGTACAATTCATATATAGACACATGTAAACAAACTTACTGTTTGTGGTCTAGCCTCAGACAATTTAACTTTAGCATCTGTAGATATTATCCCTAAACTAGAAAATAAACATCATAATGTATCATATTATTATGAATTATTAACTAAGTAATATGTGACTGAAATTACAATAAAAATTGTGATATATCAAACCAAAATATATAGTACAGTGAAACCTGTCTAATCAGTCACACCTGATTAATTTGGACATCTTTGTATTCTGCCACCCTTTTTATCACCAAAGAGTGTGTAGAATTAGAAAAGTTCCACTGTAAAAGGTAGCTCTGGCATTCACATGGCTTATTAAACAAGATGTTGATAATCAAATTTCTTCAAGAAGTTTCTTGAAATTTTTTTTCAGTGTCACACAAATCTAATAAAGAACAAGATGTGTTTGTGAAACACTACATATGCCCCCAGATTCTACAGTAAAATATAATTAATAATAACCATTTTTACCCCTTTTTGACCTCCTTGACCTTGACCTTTGACCTAATTTTTTTTTGCATACTCATGTTCCTCTTGACAAAACCTATACACTAGCCAAGTATTAAAAGTCTATCTTACATAGTTCAAAAGTTGTCTATTACCATAAAAACACCCTATTTAACCCCTTTATTCTGAAACAGATGAAGCCCTTTTGAGCCTCTTTTAGAAATGGTTTTAATTGTTAAATATATCAATTTAAACATGCTATAGGAAACCTACAGAAAAATACTGCATCAAGATCAGACAAAAATTAAAACATTCATTTTTTTTCTGTTTGTCCCCCTTTGGGCCTCTTGTTTCTCAAAAGCAGTAAGTGCTATCTCAAATCTATTGACATACTGCCGTTGCACAATTTTATTAGCAATAACATAAAACAAATCCCGTCTAAATAGGATGAATAATAAGGATTCTACATTCAAATTTGTGAAGAAAGCCAATTTCACCCATTTTTGACCTCTGTAACCTAGACCTTTGACCTGACCTAATTTTTTTTGCATATTTATGTTCCTCTTGACTAGACCTATACACTTGCCAAGTATGAAAAGTCTACCTTACATAATTCAAAAGTTATAGCCAAGGTTAAAGTTTCGGATGCACAGACAGACAGAACAAAGCACAATACGCCCCCCCCCCCACTCTTAGATCTGGGGCATAAATTGGGGGGGGGGCATAAAAATAATCTCATTCAGTTAGGTCATGATTCAAATAAATTTTCAATCTTGCTAGTAAAATGGTCATGATTTCTAAGTTTGCATGATGAAAATTGAAATTTTACTATCTCTAGTGATTAAATATATTTAAACCACTGCTCCCTGATGGAAAATCTAAATATCTTCCTGTTTAATATTTTGTGCTGATTGAAATTAAGACACCATTATAGAAAACACTCTTTTGATCTTTGACCCGAAATATTATCCATTTCCACTTGCGCTTGTACTCTGATAGGTACAAGATATGCAGTAGATCATGCAAGTCCTTCTGGAGCACCTGATGGTACTCTACTTTCTTGCATGATTCACACTGTTAGTGTTTTCAGGGAGGATTTATGTTCAGGTTATTTGTTTGTTTTCAGGGAGGATTTATGTTCAGGTGATTTATTTTGGTCCTTGTTGCTGTTGCCTCCATTTTAGTTATTTATATATATACAAGTGACAAATTTCATAACAACATGTTAAAGTTTCAGATTTCTAACAAAAAAGTAAAACGCATAGAAATACACTCTGAGTAGATTCGGTAGGAAATTAACAGGACTGGCAAATTGAGCAATTCTTCTGTCAATGGTTGTTTACAGCAGGCATGGGGTAATGCTAATTTGTAATTGTAATGCCCTGTAATGCATTACATTATTTCAAAGTAATGCATGTCATGTGTAATGCTCCATTTTTAGCATTAAATATTAATTACATGTAATTGTAATATAATAGATTTCATTTAAAAAATGCTTGTAATTTGGCATTACATAGCATTACTTTTTTTTTACTTTGAAACTTTGGGTAAAGCTTTTCAACTATTAGAATTTGTTTTAGTGAAATGTATTGGAACTCCATGTAAATTTTGAACATTGTTTTTCTCTTAAATCTGCCAACTTCGCAACTAATCTTAGAGTATAAAGAAAAGAACTAGAGGCTCACATGAGCCTGTATCGCTCACCTGGTCACTGGTTTTATTCATTGTCACCTATAGAACACCCATTCATACTATAAATCAGTTCAGCAGATGTTACATTTTCATTCTTGGATGAGGTACAAACTAAAAATCACAAACTTTGGAAGGGATCACCCAATGACAATTGTAACCAAGTTTGGTTCCAATTGGCTCAGTAGGTTCAGAGAATAAGACATTTGAATGGATTTCCCATAGAGTCCCTATGTTAAACTATGTTCCACGCTGGCGGCCATCTTCGATGAGGTAAGAACGTAAAAATCACAAACTTTAAAGGGGACCACCCAAGGACTATTGTGACCAAGTTTGGTTCAATTTGGCTTGGTAGTTTCAGAGGAGAAGATCTTTGGATGCATTTCCCATAGGGTCCCTATGTTAAATTATGGTCCCTGCTGGCGGCCATCTTGAATGAGGTATGAACATAAAAATCACAAACTTTGAAGGAAAACATCTAAAGACTATTGTAACCAAGTTTGGTTCAAATTGGCTCAGTTGGTTCAGAGGAGAAGCTATTTGAATGCATTTCCCATAGGGTCCCTATGTTTAACTGTGCTCCACGCTTGCAGCCATCTTGGACGAGGTACAAACGTAAAAATCAAAAACTTTAAAGGGGACCACCCAAGGACTATTGTGACAAAATGTGGTCCCCATTGACTGAGTGGTTTCAGAGAAGATCTTTGAATGCATTTCCCATAGGGTCCTATGTTAAACTATCTTCCCTGCTGGTGGCCATCTTGGATGAGATGCAAACCTGCTGGACATATGTAGAAATTGTAGTTCTGGAAAACCTCAACACTTTTGCAATTCACATTTAACCTTTATCTCAAACAATTTTTTAAATAAAAGTAAAAACGTTCAAAAATTGTGAAAATTCATAGAAAAAGCGGCAATAACTCCTATGTGGGTTGTCAGATTTTCTTCAAAATTGCAGGACATGTAGATCTTACTATGCTAAACATTTTTGTTACACAAACTTCACTTTTATCTTCTATCAATTTTAATATAAAAGACCAGAAGTAACGAAAGACTGAAAATTTTACAGAAAAGGGGCCAGAACTCCAAGACAGGTAAACAGATATTCTCCAAAATTACAGGGCAGGTAGCTCTCATCATGCTGATCATTTTTACACCTGTCAGAATTTTGATATCTGTAATGGTTTTCGAGTAATTTGCAAAAAACAGCAATTTACCCCTATGTTCTATTTTTAGTAACAGCGGCCATGTTATTTGGTCTACGGACATAAAAATCACAAACTTAAAAGAGCATACCCTGGTGATGATTCAGGCCAAGTTTGGTTAGTATTGGCCAAGTAGTTTCAGAGGAGAAGATCTTTGAATAAAAGTTAACGTACGGACGGACGGACGACAGACGCCGAGTGATGGCAAAAGCTCACATGGCCTTTGGCCAGGTGAGCTAAAAAAATATTTTGTTTTCATTCAAAATTATATGATGGAAAAACATTTAATTTCAATTCTAGTTTTGAAAATTTTCAATCCTTATTTTACAAAACAAAACAAGCTTCATGTGAACAAAGTATAATTAGTTCAAAGATCAATTATTGTCACAATCAAATGTAAAACTCTTAATTAGTGAACATTTCAATTAATTCCTTTCCTTTGACCAGTTGATGTATTGCTTTAAATGGTGTTAATTATAGTGTCAGTTATAAGGAACCAACCATGAACATCTATGTATAGGGAACTGAACTGAAATTTTTTTCTCAAAAACTACATTTACAGTCCATTCTTTAAATTTTAAAAAAAGATTACATGAACTCAATGCAGTGAAGGTTAAATAAGCCCACATTTATCCCCCAACCCTTAGGCTTGATTTTAATTGTAAATTACAAAATTGTCTGAGAAAATTGTGAAAAAGGAGGAGAAAAATAAATTGCATTTTCATAGTAAAAGAGATAATACAGTGTATAAATAATATATAATTGCATAAAAATACACAAGGAGGATACAACTAGGAGGATGGATCTTTTCAATAGAACAATACTATCAATTTCAAAAAGTTGACTGAATTTTGTCCCTTTCCTGCTACATAAACATGTTCACAGTGTTCACTGTAAATAAACTGCAAATGCATGATTAACCGTTTCATTTCTTGATAAAATTTGAAAGACTTTCTGCTTAGGGGGGTCAGACCCAAAATTTTTCCATAAGGGGCCCCGGAACCCAATTTTTTAAAAAATTCATAGGAATTTTTAATTTTTTCCAACCTTGCCACTGACAATGTTTGGATCCATTGACCATGTAAAGAAAATCTTTTGAATGCTTCCAACAGGGTCAAATGTTAGACTATGTTCCCTGTTGGCAGCAATTTTAAATGTAATGTGAACTTCCCAGACACATTTGTCAAAGGGGTCAACTAAGGACTTTTGTGACCAAGTTTGGTTCAAATAAAAAGATCTTTTAATGTTTTCTCATAGGGTCCAATTTTAAACTAGGCTCCTCGATGGTGACCACCTTGGATGGGGGTCAGAAAACTTGACCATGTTCAATAAAATGTAGTCCTTGACATACTGAATGTTTTTGCAATTTAAACTTGACCTCCATCTCAAATCATTTTTGATATACCAAACAAAAAGTATAAAATTACCAAATATTAAACCAATAAACCAATAAAGGGCAATAAATCTTAAATGGGTATTTGGATTTGCTTTAAACTTGTATGAGGGTAGATCTTGATACACAAAACATTTTTGCAATTTAAACTTACCCTCTATCTCAAACTGTTTTTGAAATACAAGATGAAATATATAAAATCTCTAAAAATTTGACCAATAAAAGGCAATAACTCCTACATGGGTATTTAGTTTTCTTCAAAATTGCCTTGTTAATAGATATTGGTATGCTGAACATTTTTGCAATTTAAACTTAGCCTCTACCTTAAACTGTTTTTGAAATACAAGACGAAATAAATGAAATCTCTAAGAATTTGGTCAATAAAGCGCAATAACTCCTACATGGGTATTTAGATTTCTTCAAAATTGCCATATTTGTAGATCATGATATGCTGAACATTTTTGCAATTTAAACTTAGCCTCTATCTTAAACTGTTTTTAAAATACAAGTTAAAATATAAAAAATCTCTAAAAACTGATGGGTGTTCCAAGGAACACTTGTGTCGCCTGCACTACAGAAGAGCCATTTCTGACCAAGTGAACATCTGAAATCTGCAAAATCAAAATCTTAAGCATCAGATGCAAGAATCACATCAAGTGATCAACATATTCTGAAAGGATGGTTGGAATATGACTTATAGTTTTGATAGAGTACCATATATACAAACTAAATTAACAAATGAGCTATTTTGGCTCAGTTAACCTCTAAAATCTGTAAAATCAAAATATTATGTATCAGATGCACAAAAAAATCAGGTGAACAACATATCCTACGAGTTTGGTTTGAATCTGACTTATGGCTATGAGATTAACAAATGAACAACTTAAGCTCTGTGAACCTCTAAAATCATAAAATCAAAATTCTAAGTATCAGGTGCACATCTACACCAGGTGAAAA
This sequence comes from Modiolus philippinarum, assembly GCA_002080025.1. NCBI lineage: Eukaryota > Metazoa > Mollusca > Bivalvia > Mytilida > Modiolidae > Modiolus > Modiolus philippinarum. The sequence goes on from MJUU01024212.1 coordinate 100,621, forward strand.
ACATATCCTGAAAGTTTGGTTGGAATTGGACAAGCGGTTTGAAGGAGTTGTGGATTCAAAAACTGAAAGACTTACAAATGAGCAATTTTGGCTCCGTGAATCTCTAAGATATGTAAAATCAAAATTCTAAATATCAGGTGCACATCTACACCAGGTGAACAACATATCCTGAAAGTTTGGATGGAATTGGACTAGTAGTTTTGAAGGAGATGCGGATTCAAAATCCAACAGACTCACAAATGAGCAATTTTGGCTCTGTGAACCTCTTAAATCTGTAAAATAAAAATTCCAAGTATCAGAGTACAAAGCATGAATATCATGAACGTATTGACTTATTGGAATTCATTATTTCAAAATATACTCCCTTGATACTCAGGACATCGTCATTAATTCATCAAGGATTTATTTTTAAAATTTCAGAACGGCAACCTCAAACCCATATAAGTATTGTTTTGATGTTGTGATGGTTGGACCAAACATACATCTATAGATACCATATTTCTGGTATATTTATTATACACTTTCTTGTGTTTTTTTTATAAGTGCAATGCATACTCATTTGTCTACACCATACAATTTTATTTTTAAATGTGTGCACTATTTTGTTATATATATCTTTATATATCTATACACCATAACATAGACTTATATCTATGATACTTCAATGTAAGCCTATTAGTGGCAAGGTTTCTGTACATAGAAATACCGTTGTAGCCGCTGTTTCTGCTGTGTCCAGCAAAATGCATCGTAATATAGTTTGTAGCCTGTTTCCCCTTGTTTCCCCTTATAGAAATATTTTTACATAGAAATAACGTTGTAGCCACTGTGTCNAAACCATGTATTGCCTAAACTACCTAGTATCTCATTATTGGAATACTTTAAAGAATTCGACTTAAACCAGAGAACCGTAAGGGTTCCGATATATAATGCCATATTATCCAAGCATCCCATTAGGATGTGAAGGATAATAGACATTATATGAGGAAGCCTGAAGGCTTCGAGGGTTTAAGACCCTCCCTTCGGCTTCCCTCCCTGTCACATCCAATAATGAGATAATAGCCTCCTTGGCTTTAAAACGAGAAAGCACACCTGTACTACACACCTATTTATATGGATAGGTCACGTGTTGGGTGAGTTTATTTTCACCTGTAAAAAAGGTAACATCGAGCCGATGGAATAGAAAATTCGACTTAAACCCTCGAAGCCTTCAGGCTTCCTCATATAATGTCTATTATCCTTCACATCCTAATGGGATGCTTGGATAATATGGCATTTTTCAGCAATACTTACAAAGAATATATAGGGAACTATGAGAACATGCTTATTGTTTATCTTTCATATAAAATAAATATCAGATAGATTTTTAAAAATTTTTTGATATTTCAGAGATATACACTTAAGCTATTTGTTACCATAAAAAAATCTATATGTCACGGGTCGATTAAGAGATTTATTTTATATAGTTTACGAAATGGACAATATTTATGGGAAAAGGGAGCTAATTCGCGGGAAAGTGTATGTCAATCTATTATGACGTCACAATGAATAGGCCAATACAGAAATATTCCAGCTTGAAAATCAAGTCAATTCCACATTCGATTTGTGTTACACAAATGCGTCAATCGAATGCGCCGTGTATTAGTGTCTATCTACCTTAAAGGGCATTTACTCCTATATGATATGGGTATAAAGATTTTCTTCAAAATGGGCCTGTAGGAAAATCTTGAAATGCTGAACATTTTTGCATTTTAACTTAATCTTTATCCCAAACTGTTTTTGAAATATTAGATAAAATATATAAAATAACGAAAAATTTGACAATTAAAGGGCAATAACTCCAATATGGGTATCTGGATTTTCTTCAAAATTGGCATGTGGGTAGATCTTGATATGCTAAACATTTTTGTAATTATAACTTCACCTCTATCTGTTATAATTTTTTTTGATAAAAATCAAAATTTTGAAAATTTTACTGAAAAAGTGCAATAACTCTAGATTGGGTCTTCAGATTTTCTTCAAAATTGCAGGGTGGGTAGATCTTGTCATGCTGATCCTTTTTACTCCATCAGGTTTTTGATATCTGCAACGGTTTATGAGTATTTGCCAAAAACAGCAATTTATCTCTATGTTTTATTTTTAGTAACAGTGGTCATGTTGTTTGGTTTTCAGACTCCTGAGGTACAATTTTGAAACTACATACCCTTGCCAAGTTTGCTTTAAATTGGCCTAGTAGTTTCAGAGGAGAAGATTTTTGAAAAAAAGTTTACGATGGATGACGGAAGACGGATGGAGGGAAGACAGACGCCAAGTGATGGCAAAAGCTCACCCTGGCATAGCCAGGTTAGCTAAAAAAAGCAGTATTCCATGATTTTGTCCAATGTACATTTACTCTATATTTGATCTATTACTCCTATTTGCCTATACATAAATTGATATTTCATGATTGGACAATTGATGGTAAAGTTTTAATAAAAAAATTACTGATCTTGTGTGTACACTCAGTGCTCAAAAGTATTTCCACAAGTGAAATTTTAGCAATAACAGTACATTATTTGAATGCCCGAGGGTGTCAATCGTGATTTGACGATCAAAATGCAGTTTATAAGTGACGCGTAGCGGAGCCTATAAATGGATATTTTGACCGTCAAATCAAGATTGAAGCCCTAGGGTATTCAAATAATGTACTGTTATTGCGATTCTAATGCAACAAATCAATTTCATGTTCTATTTTTAAATCGTGAATTTGTAACAATATTAGGAACCAGACTAAACAGGAAACCTACTTTGTCCCAGGTGTGTAGATGGTGGAATTGACGGTCATTTTTGACCAATCAAAACCTTCGTTATATAAATGTTGCATTAGTATTACCTGTGCATTTCTTGTTAAAATGGCCTCTGTGTAAAAAATTCCACATAATTCATTTCTGTGCCAATTTTAGTAATTTTGAAATAATTTTATGATGTGTGGTTCTCAAACTGTCTCGATTTAAACATAAACTGAAAAATTTGTCATCAAAATTTACTATATATCTATAGTAAAATGTAACGTAAACTATTTTGATTCCTATTTAAATTGTATCAATAAAGTAATTACTAGTCCTAAAATTATTTCAAAATTACTGCAAAGAAACTACATGTTATGCCCTTTTTATCAATGCAAATTCTGTAGAATGTTCCAAAAAGAGGCATATTAACAAGAAATGCACAGGTAAATTTCACTTGTGGAAATACTTTTGAGCATTGAATATAATGGTTTGATATTTGGTATAAACCTTTAGTTTGGCAGGTCTACTGTTCCCCTATTTATCAGGTCTGATATTCATTTTCTTCCTGTCGGCCAAACAGAAAATCAGACTGGAATATCCTTGTCAGATTTTCTATTATTTCTATGGAAAGCATTTATTTCAAAATGAACAACAATTCTTACAGATGAGATGAAACAATAAATCACAATTAATATAAGAAATTTAGAAAGTTGAACTTAATGACTCCATTCTTTACTCATTTAAACTTCAATTTGATTAATTATTTGATTCATTAAGTACCTCATATAATCAAGATTATCTGGTAAAACCAACTGTTCATCTCTCCTAACTTCATTCATTTCCTCTATCTGACTTGCCATTTCACGGTGATACAACGCTGAAAAATAAGTGTTCAAAATTAAAATTTTTTGCCTTGTTTAAAGTTTCATAAAAATCCTTCAAGTGGTTGACAAGGAGTTACACTAAAAGGTAATCCTTGCAGAAGGAATCAAATGAAAATTCAAAGTCAAATTATCTCCCCTTCATAGTTTTTGAAAAGTATTACATTCCTTTATGCACATATCTATTTACTGTTATTCCTTTGTTTAAAGTTTTATCAAAATCCTTAGAGTGGTTTAAGAGGAGTTGTACTTATAATGTAATCCTTAAAGTGGTATCAAATGAAAAAAAAATCAAAGTCAAATTATCTCCCCTTCATAGTCTCAGACAATTATTTTATTCCCATATACTGTCCTTCCTTAGTGTAATGTTTTATCAAAATCCTTCCAGAGGTTTGAGGGAGTTGTATTAACAAGTTATTCTGCTAAGGAGGAATCAATGAAAAGTCAAACTTAAATTATCTCCTTTTCCTTATTTCAGACAATAATTATATAACTACCACAATAGAGAGTCATGTTCGACAACTCTAATAAAATCTGTGAAATTAAAGTTTATAAGAAAAGTTTTCTTTTAATTAGTGAACTTCAGAAAAAAAACGGGATACCAGAACTTAAACTCGAAAACATAACATGTCTAAATTAACCTTTTCTCTCTAAACTAATACATAAAAGACCTTATATGGTTTATTTTATTTCTAGATTTTTAAGGAAAGTAGTGATTTTTCACTTTTTATTTGTATTGGTTAACCCCCATTCACCATCTATTGGCAAATAGATAGATTGTGCAATAGCTGATTTTTCTACCAATTTTCATGAATACTGGCATTTCATTTTTGAAGCGATTAATTTTTGAAATACTGACTTTTCAGTTTACAAAACAAACAAGATGTGTTTGTGAAACACTACATATGCCCCCAGATTCAAAATTTTTACCCCTTTTTGACCTCTATGACCTTGACCTTTGACCTTTGACCTAAATTTTTTTTCATATTTATGTTCCTCTTGACTAGACCTATAAACTTGCCAAGTATCAAAAGTCTACCTTGTATAGTTCAAAAGTTATAGCCAAGGTTAAAGTTTCGGATGCACAGACAGACACACAGACACACAGACATACAGACACACAGACACACAGACATACAGACACACAGACATGACAAAAACAATATGCCCCCGATCCTCAATCTGGGAGCATAAAAATACCACACACCAAACCAATTACACTATCTTGGTTTTTGTGATTAAATTATCATTTTAGAAAACCACAAATAGGCAATATGTCATTATATTTTAGTTGGATACTGTAGCCATTACTTTTATTTATTACATCGGTTTTGACAGTTTCATTAACAAATAACTAAATGCCGAAGTTACTGTGAATTTATTTTCTGCATTTCTACAACTTATGTCTCTTCAGTGCAAATAAAATCCAAAGGTTTGGAAGACCATAAACTTAAAAGATGTTAAAAACTGAGAGAGAACGAATTACCAAAATAGATCTAAATGTAAAGCCAAAACCAGCTAAGGACAGAGCTTTGCATGAGGGAGATACTCCTTAGTTTTCAACAAAATTTACAAAAATTTAAATATTGTAAGGTTCCAAATAGTATCGGCTTTCAGGTCAGCACTTATAAATACTATTTCCCATGTCAAAAACTTTTATTGTTGTTCTTCATAATGAAGTTGGCTTTTAAAAGCTGTTTAAACCTTGGTATTCTGACATCCTGAATAATCCAACACATTATTATAGACCCACAGTGACTAGGATAAGACAGGTATTCACTGTTTATGATAATGATAATAATTCCATTTCATGAGTATTAACTAAGCCTCTGTCAATTTGATTGGTGGACTATGATCACATGGTATATCAAGAATATCTCTCTTTCATGATGAAACTTATCTGATCATGGAGCTAATGAATAGTAATCCTATAAATGTAATTAAAAGCTATTAAGACAGAAGTCTAGGCATTTGTTAATTTATATGGGGCATTCAGTTTCAGTATAAAGTTTACCACGCTCAATAAAAAAGTGCATCCCTCATTTCTTTGTTCCCTTAATAAAAAGTCAAAATAATGAATTCAATTCTTAAAATCAGGTTTGAAGTCAAAATAGACAGTTGCTCTCAATATCATATAACTGATGTTTTTATACCCCCACTTGCCAGTGGATTGCATATTGGAATACCCTTGTTTTCCATCTGTCCTTCTGTCCATCTGAAAGTTTTGTCCAACTTTTCTCAGCTACTGCTTGGCCGATTTATTTCAAATTTGAATTTACATATAGGGGGAATGCGTCATCTGCCATTTTGGTCACCTTATGATATCAACTTCCTGTTTGCGGGGACTTAGCCATTTTTCCCTTTATTGAACATGGTGAAAATTTCAGTCGCACTTTTGTCAGCTAAGGCTGGGCTGATTTATTTCGAATTTGGTATTTGACTTTATACTGTGGAAGTTCTTTTATTCATGGACATCAATTTTTGTGGTTTTCATAAATATCACTATTTTGTGGGAACTTAAGGTAGTTGGGGTGTCTTGGTTTCTGACATAAGAACTTTTTAAAATTTGTGCAATGAAACTTTGAGCAATGTGATATAAAATATGCCCATAAAATGGGGGTCAAGGAAATGTAAAAAAACATACAGAGTTCTAAACATTGGTCAATTTGGGCTTTTCGCACTATATTTACAATAGAATAATATGGGAAATAGCCCTATACCGCTATTCAAGGGCATATTTAATCTATAAGCAGACATACATTTTTTCCCAAACTTTGTCTATTAAATGGTACAATATAGAACTTCAGTTCAAAAACATAAAAAAGATATGTAACAGACCTTTTGAAAAAGTTATTTAATGAAACATGAAGAATTTGTTAGTTTTTCAAGAAAGGGAGATAACTTAATTTAAGTAATTTGAGACCCCAAAATAAAAAAAAAAACAAAAACATTTTTTACGGAAAAATTATAATAAATGTGTTTTGTTAATATGCTTTTGACAAATTCAAAAAAGAATTGGGATCAACTTCCTTCTTTTTTTTTAACAAACTTAGAAAATTGGACCTTTTCCATGGTACTTCAGTATAGAATTACCTCCCTTTGATAAACATTTTAATTTTCTTAAATATGTACTGCTATTCGAACAAACTTGATACTTATTGTTCATTTTTATTTAAATTATTTTATTGAAGACATACAAAATCCTTAAGATAACATTTTCATTGAATTATTGAATTTTTGCATAGATGTGCAAAAAAGATGCTCAGTTTTAGACACCCCAACTACCTTAAATTCTATACATTAAAACTCAAGGGAAAAATACATTTCTTTGGGCACTTAATTTCGTGGTTTTAGCCAATAAACAAATCCACAAAAATTGAAACCCAGGAACAATAGTACTTTCACAGTATACAGGAAGAATGTGTTCTCTGCCATTTTGGTCACCTAATGATACCAACTTCCTGTTTGGTGGGACTTAGCCATTTTTTCCCTCTTTAATGTGTAAAATAATACGAGTGGGGGTATACCTAGCACAACAACACATGCAACCACATGTTTTGTCTAGGTTAAAATAATCAAATATTCTATACCTTCTATTTCTAATTTCTTTTTAAGATGGCTGTTATGTTTTAAATGACCCAGTTCTGAGGGCAGATGTTCTATAAAATCATCCAATCTGTAGTCAACATTGTGTATCAAGTGAAATATACTGAAATATACAAACAATAAACTATGTAACATCAAATGACCCAGTTCTGAGGGCAGATGTTCTATAAAATCATCCAATCTGTAGTCAACATTGTGTATCAAGTGAAATATACTGAAATAGACAACACAAAACTATTTAACACTAATAAACATATTTGATTCATATAACTTCAATAAATACCATTGCATGTAGTTGGACTTCAATATTAACCCATTGTGGGTTGGTTAGAATGTAAGAGAAGAGGAAATGCAATTTTATTATTAGCATACTGGGAGCACATCACAAATGTGTGCGCCCCATGTTTGTTTTTGTAATATAAATATATTTGGATTGCAAGTATGATAGTTCGTGTGTTTTTATTTAGAATGAGTGGAACAATTTACCTCTTTGCATTTTTCTTTCTTTGGTAAATAACTTGTTCATTTCTATAAAATTATTCTTCTTTCTGGTTGGGGGTTAGTGGAGGGACAGTGGGGATCACCTATTGTGTCCACCGCTACTGTTCTGGTTGGGGTTAGTGGAGGGACAGTGGGGATCATCTATTGTGTCCACCGCTACTGTTCTGGTTGGGGTTAGTGGAGGGATAGTGGGGATCACCTATTGTGTCCACCGCTACTGTTCTGGTTGAGGTTAGTGGAGGGACAGTGGGGACCACCTATTGTGTCCACCGCTTGTGTTCTGGTTGGGGTTAGTGGAGGGACAGTGGGGATCACCTTTTGTGTCCACCGCTACTGTTCTGGTTGGGGTTAATGGAGGGACAGTGGGGACCACCTATTGTGTCCACCGCTGCTGTTCTGGTTGGGGTTAGTGGAGGGACAGTGGGGATCACCTATTGTGTCCACCGCTGCTGTTCTGACTGGGGTTAGTGGAGGGACAGTGGGGATCACCTATTGTGTCCACCGCTACTGTTCTGGTTGGGGTTAGTGGAGGGATAGTTGGGATCACCTACTGTGTCCACCGCTACTGTTCTGGTTTGGGTTAGTGGAGGGACAGTGTGGACCACCTATTGTGTCCACCGCTGCTGTTCTGGTTGGGGTTAGTGGAGGGACAGTGGGGATCACCTATTGTGTCCACCGCTGCTGTTTTATTGATCTTAATTGTCTTTGGAATATGACAATATACCAGCTCCATAAGTTTTAATGGCACAATTAATTTCTAATAAAAAAAATATATATGTATATATTATCCCTTTGTGAAACTATATATTAGTTTTTCAATGTATATTAATTACATAATATATATGTAAACCAAAGCTTTAAAAATAAAAAAATACAAAAAAATATTATCCCATTGATGGGGGAATCAATACTGTAAAATCATTTATTTTTGTGGGGACAAAATTTCGTTGATTTTACCATTAAAACTTTTACGTGTGGACAAATTTTCGTGGAATTCATTTGATGTATAGTAATTACCATTGCTGAATTTAAATTTGTGGGGATTTAATAACTCTTACCCACGAAATAAATGAAATTTAATCCCCCAAGAATATTTCTGCATTTACAGTATATCAAAATGTTGGACAATCTTTTTTTATGACTGCAAAAGTTTTGTGGTTGTATTATGGTATGGGTAGGCATCTGTGTCTGTGGACAGCATTACCTTTGTTCTAGTGGATAGATCATTAAAGTACTTGAGATGTTCCTTAGAACGCGAGTCACCATTCAGATTCTTAACTCCACCCATTTCAGAAAATGTTTTCACATCTTTTCAATGCTTTAGTAAAATTTTTAATATTTAACAGATCTTTCATTTTATTCCTTGGAAAATTTCCTGTCACTGGTACTCATTCGATTTTGTAGCATTTATTGATTATAAGATAAGTACAGCCCAAGACAGACAAATGTCAATTTTTTGTCCAATTTTGACGCAATTATTATTTTTTTTAAATAGAAAATGGACATTAGTCTATCTCACGCTCTACATGTTTTTATGGGAAGTAATGTTCATAAAATTTTCAAACTTTACTTGAAAGCAAACTAAAATTAATCCAACAAGAATAAACCCTAATAGATGTCTCGCCTGAACCTGTTTGGCATTTGAACTGATGTAAAAATATAACGGATCTTATCTGAAAAACTGAACATTCTCACTAGATTGTGAAATTTAGTTCACTGACAGAAGCCATTAAGCAGGCCATAATATACTACCCAAGACCAACCCACATACAAAATATCATTCACCTACCACAAATACATACTTAGAAACTAATCATGCTCACTAGACCATGAAATTGATGTCAAAGACAAAGGTCCACTACAAGTCTGACATGTTCTATCTAAGACCAAGCTACAAACTAAACATCATTGACCTACCACTTATAGTTGTTGAGACACTAACTTATTGTGGCCACTAGACCATGAAATTGAGGTCAAGGACAAAAGTCATATGCCAGACTGACATGTGCTACCTTAGACTAACCTACATACTAAATATTATTGATCTACTGCTTGTAGTAATTGAGAAATGGGCTAAATAAGAGAAATTTAACATGGTCACTAGACCGTGAAATTGAGGTCAAGGACAAAAGTCATATGCCAGACAGACATATACTACCGAGGACCAATCTACATACTATCGACCTACAACTTACAGTTATTGAGAAATTGACTTATAAGCAAAACTTAATGAGACCGTGAAATTGATGTCAAGAACAAAAGTCATATGCCAGACATTTGTATTACCCAATACCAACCTACATATTAAATATAATCGACCTACCATATATTGTTATTGCGAAATGCACTTAATCTGAGAAACTTAACGGGTCACTACACTGTGAAATTGACAAAAGTAATATACCAGACATTTGTACTACCCAAGACAAACCTGTATACCCATTATCATTGAACTACCACTTACGGAAATGGAGAAATGGATTTAATCAAGGAAACTTAACGTGGTCAATAGACCGTGCAATTGAGGTCAAGATCACATGATTTCATGTCTGTCAGGTAGTACTTGATTAGTACTACTACTGGACCAAATATGATGTTCCTACATATCCTGCATTAAGTAAAAGTTAACACCTTCGCTGTCTCCTTCATACTTTGCACGCTTGTGTCTCTCTTTACGCGACTTTCATCGCGGGCGAGACAAAAATCATAATAACCATTTTGTAATTATGAAATGCAAAAAACAAATATGGTGAAAATCAAACTTGACCTGTATTTAATAGCTAGTAAATTGTTAACAAAATATCCAAAGTGTACTCAAGCTATCATACAGAAGCCATAACATTTACAGATTTTGTGTGCTTCAAGGGTAATACCTAAAGAATGTAAAAAAAGATAATAAATTTTGTGCATTTCAAGGGCATTAAATGTGCATATTGCAAAAACTGATAATTGTGAAAATCAACCATACCTGTATTTCACGGATATGAACATTATCTAAAAATTCTAAAACATTTCTTCAAATCTGACTAAAGTTATCATCCAGGAAACCAAAGTGTAACTGATGGACTGACAAACAAACAGACAGACTTATAGAAAGGAGGAATTCTATTTACCCTGACCTTGTTAAGGTTGGAGTATAAAAATGAATTGGCTCTCAGTGATCAGGCTTCTATTTTTGTGTTTTTCCATATGTTGTCATTGTCCACTAGCTTGGAGTACTAGTGCATTTGTCAGGCAAAGGATGACAGTGACTGAAAGAGCACTTTGTCAATTTAATTTATGTTTGTTGACGATCCAAAATCAATGACCAGAAAAGAAGTAGCGTTACGTAACATTTATTTTTGGACTTACTATGAGATATGAGCAAAGCACATTGTTTAATGCTTCATGGTGACTTCAAGATGAAGAACAACATAATAGCGATGTTCTTGTGCTTGGTTCTACAATGTATTTATACAGACTTTGTCTCATGTGCATTAACTCCATATCCTTTCATTATTCATTTGATACCTATTACAATTTCCGAGTTATAGTGTAAAAATGAGCAAAAATGTTGTTTTCATGAAGTTATATTTGTTGAATTTCAATTGGATCATTGGATACTTCTTGGGGTAACCATAGCTCTTATCATTTCCAAACTATAAGTGGCAAAACGGGCATCTAATTTTTACAGGGTAGATTTCATTATGGCTAAATGTATGATAAAACACACCACAAGAAACATGCATATTGGATAGAAGCTTTATAAGTATTGGTGTAATGAAAATAAATTTAAGTAAGGAAACCAAGAAACATATTGAAAATGCTGATAAAGTTTTTGAAGACTAAGAATTCTAATTGTACTTAATCAACCTTACTAACATTACCCGATATCTCTGAATCAGACATTTGTACCTTTTGTCCCCTTTTTTTGATGTTGGTTCTTTTTTCAATAAATGTCTCCATTTTTGTCGTGGTTTGACTAGAGCTTTCAATACGTCTATATTTTCTGTTAATTCTTTCTCTTGTTTTACAAATCTGTCATATCTGTGTTGACTTACACACCCAGATTTATATCCTGTAAAATACAAATTATTCTAT
>MJUU01024212.1:113679-128421 GCA_002080025.1 Modiolus philippinarum
ACTTACACACCCAGATTTATATCCTGTAAAATACAAATTATTCTACAGATTATCTCCCTTTGTTTTACAAATCTGTCATAGGTCTCAATAACGGGTTATAACCTTGCCATTCACTTCAAGGTAAAAACAGGAAATTTCAAAGTTTTGCCCTCAACATATACGGTTAACGCGAGTCTCATGTCATATATCATTTCGAAGCATTTTATCTAAGGAATCCAAACCTGTTGCAAAAATATGGGGGTCACCGTTTATTTTCCTCACAAAATTGCTATGAATAAAAATATGAAATATTTACATTTTTGATGACATGTGCTGCCCCACCATGACTAATGCCCTTTCACTCAGGTGTAAACACAATATTCATAAACTTTCTTCAAATATGACACTTGTTCCCATAGTTATATGCTATGAGCTTTTATTTAAGCCCTTTTATGATGTTCTCACCATTAAAATATACTATTTATGACTTGAAACACCATATTTTCAAATTTGGTTCTAAGGAACTTTTCGACTGAGGGGCCAATTGACCCGGAAGTGGTTAGTGAGACCTTAAGATTTCAACTTGTATTGAAAATGAGGATTTTTGCTCTTTCAATTGAAAGTACACACTTCTGCGAGTAAAATGATACCCAATATGTACTGGTTCAATAACCGGTTAAGATTTCCTGGCATATCCAAATACAGTATGTCGCGAGCAAATTTAGAGAAGTTTGACATCACATATGAAGTGCACAGTCATTGTATATCAAAAGGAAGTTTTGCAATAAATTTTACAAAATGAGTAATAAATATCTCTCAAAATGGTATAATGTAGGCTTCATGGGTGTACAGAAACAGAAATATGGCTGATATTTACCTAAAAAGCCTACAGGGAAGGAGATAAATGCTATTAATGAAACAGAAATAGGGAGGGGAAATAGATCTGCAGCATGAAATACCTGTGTGAACCTAGGTATTGGCCATTTTTGAGAAAATAAAATATTATTTCCATTTTTCAACCATATATTTATAATAACAGGCCATAATTTGACAAGATAGTGCAATTTTTGGAAAGAGAATGAATGGTTGCTAAGGTGAATAAGGGCAAAACCTATTCATTGATATGATGACGCATGCCTCTTAAGGTCTCAATAACCGGTTATAACCTTGCCATTCACTTCAAGGCAAAAACAGGCAATTTCAAAGTTTTGCCCTCAACATATACGGTTAACGCGAGTCTCATGTCATATATCATTTCGAAGCATTTTATCTGAGGAATCCAAACCTGTTGCAAAAATATGGGGGTCACCGTTTAGTTTTCTCACAAAATTGCAATGAATAAAAATATGAAATATTTACATTTTTGATGACATGTGCTGCCCCACCATGACTAATGCCCTTTCACTCAGGTGTAAACACTTTCTTCAAATATGACACTTGTTCCCATAATTATATGCTATGAGCTTTTATTTACGCCCTTTTATGATGTTCTCACCATTAAAATATACTATTTATGACTTGAAACACCATATTTTCAAATTTTGGTTCTTTAGAAACTTTTCGACTGAGGGGCCAATTGACCTGGAAGTGGTTAGTGAGACCATATCTGTGTTGACTTACACACCCAGATTTATATCCTGTAAAATACAAATTATTCTATAGATTATCTCCCTTTGTTTTACAAATCTGTCATATCTGTGTTGACTTACACACCCAGATTTATATCCTATAAAATACAAATTATTCTATAGATTATCTCCCTTTGTTTTACAAATCTGTCGTATCTGTGTTGACTTATACACCCAGATTTATATCCTGTAAAATACAAATTATTTATAGATTATCTCCCTTTGTTTTACAAATCTGTCATATCTGTGTTGACCTTCAAACCCAGATTTATCAGGCAGGGAAGTGGTTGAAATAGAACAATAGAAATTGAGCTCTCGTTTAAATGAGGTAGAAATGTTACTTTTTGGATTGTTTACCATAGATGCATTATTCTAAAAGCTATTTCCAATGAAAAAAATAATAATATTTTTCATTCCTATATTCTGAATTTATATGAAAACAACGTAGATTACCGCAGGTGAACGTGTAGATGCATATTAGATGCATAAATCGGCATAAAAGATCAAGTTAGTGTCTGTCTTTCAAAGTGGATCCCCAAAAAGGCCATCTTCAGAATTTGACCAAAATTTGCATACGGATTGCCAATATCCCTGTTAATCTATGTGCAAAATTTTTATGTCCACCCTTTGTAGCGTTTCTCCAGAATAAAAGTTCAAACATGATCGAATTTTTATCTCCTATACATTCTTTCTGAGGTTTCTTTCAGGAATCAACTTTGTAAAATTAGGAAACTGTCAACAAACCTCTCTAAAAGAATACCAAATAGTAACCACCCTTATATAACACCTAAATACTAATTAACACGTGTCCGAAAATCTTGATGTTTAACGAAGTGAAAATACTTAAAGTAATACATGCCCCTTTGATTGCCCCATATATTTATTTCATAGTGAGTGCAAATCACTCACAAGCTAAAAATATAATGAAATTTTATTTTCTCCCTACTTAAGAACTTGGAAAAAGTGGATCCTGAAAAAGGCCATATGCAGAAATCAATTTCATATGGTTTATACCATGCATAATTATATATTCAATAATACTCCTTAATTTTGATTCCGCCCATGCCCTTCGAGGGTGGTTAGATGTTTTTCTTTATTATCATACAGTTTTGACCATCAGATAGAGGTGGTTTTAAAATGATGTTTTATGAACTAATCAATGACATTTGTATATTTCTCATATATCTGTACCATACAGCGATTGCTGCAACATACGATACATAGTCTGTGAAATGTAAAAAAATTACGCAAATATTAGAAATTTGATTTTTTTTTCACCGTGGCTGTGTCATCACACATCTGGTTTATTTGAGGACATGGCAGGTAAACAAATTTACAGGGGAGACAATTTTTGTGAACTACTTCCCCGCCTGTTATATCCTGTAAAATACAAATTATAGATTATCTCCCTTTGTTTTACAAATCTATCATATCTGTGTCAGATTTATATCCTGTAAATACAAATTTGGGTTTTAATTGTGCTACAAAATTATTGCACAATAAGGTTTTGGATTTTAAATACTGGTCACAAAGATGTCAATTTTCATACATGTTGTATGGGACATAAACTCATGCTGCATTTCCTGATGAAAGGTTTTGATTTTGTTGTAAAGTGTGGATAAATAATAAGGTTTCAGGTTAATGATTCACGTTTCAAAAACTGCATTTTAAAAAAATATAAATCTTGGTAATTCTTTGTTATCAAAACATTATTTTAAAAACTTTAATTAACAAAGTCTACGGAGTAAATACACAAGTCTACGGAGTAAATACACAAGTCTACGGAGTAAATACACAAGTCTACATAGTAAATACACAAGTCTACGGAGTAAATACACAAGTCTACGGGGTAAATACACAAGTCTACAGAGTAAATACACAAGTCTACGGAGTAAATACACAAGTCTACAGAGTAAATACACAAGTCTACAGAGCAAATACACAAGTCTACGGAGTAAATACACAAGTCTATGGAGTAAATACACAAGTCTACGGAGGAAATACACAAGTCTACGGAGTAAATACACAGGAGACAAAGTCTTCACAAATACATGATTTCAACAAGCAATGGAATAAGAGTTTTGTTGTTGTTCATCATGAAGTCACCATGAGGCCTTCTAATAATTAGTTATACATATGATATATGTAACTGGCTTGGTGTAGTGTCTGTGTGTCATTAAACCCACGGTTAAGTAGAAATAACCTAGAACCACAACAATTGACCCAAATTTAAATACAAAGAATTTTATTTCAACAATTCAACAACCAATTTAAGACAAGTAAAGCCAACTGAGAAGCAGAGATAAATTTTTCTCTAATTTCTAGCAAATTTAACAACGCCTGACCGGTGTGATAAAAATATTTCTCGTCTCTAGTGAGAGAACAGTTCTTGTGAAATTTCCTGCCAAATGTATTCGGAACATAACCCTCGGTGTTTTACAATATGTCATTAGAGAAACATTTTCTACAACTTAGACACGTTAATTATGAAATTTCTCACATCTTGTTCAATAAATTTTCAAATGTTTAAAAACTCGGCAAGCCTCGTTTTCAAACATTTGCAAATTTATTTAACTCGATGTGAAAAATTTCATAATCAACTTACTTCTCGTTGTAGAAACTATATTTCTCTAATTTCTAACAAATTTAAACAACTCCTGACAGATTGGTTATCGAGATAAAATGAGTTAATAAATGCCACATAGAATGTTTAAAATGAAGCACAAGGATGACACACAACAGTGATTAACAGCTGTCCGTTTCAAAAGAAATTAACAATGACATGAATTAAAAAGCTTTTCTAAAATAAGGTGAAAAATATGTCGTATAGGAAAGCAAACAAGCGAGTAGTTTTTTTTAATTTAGTAGACAATCAAGATTCAATACAATACAATCATTATAATATTACTGGATAACCAATAGACAGATACCGGTAATACCTGTTATCACTTAACGGTATGGCTGACAGTTGCTTGCTGAAAATATTGTCTACTAAAACAAAACGGAGGTCTTTAACGAGATCTTTAACATGAGGCTCCACAGAGCCCGAGTTGCTCACTTAGGGCATGGCTCAACTAGACAACTATGCTTTGAGCATAAAAAAAAAACATTACTGCCAAGTTTGGTTTCAATTCATATTTGATTCATTTATCTCCTAAATCATTAACTTTGCTAGTATTTTTGTAAACCTAATCCTGTGAATCTTACCTGCTATCAACATTATCAGGTCTTAGTGCTAGCCTGAACTCTGAACGACTTGTGAACATCCTATATGGTTCATTTGTACCCTGTGTTGTCAGATCATCTATAAGAACTCCAATATATCCCTCAGTCCTACACCCATGAGTGGTAAATAGTTAATCCTACCTTTAGCTGTAAGTCTGCTGTCAGCGTTATCAGGTCTAAGTGCTAGCCTGAACTCTGAACGACTTGTAAACATCCTGTAAGGTTCATTTGTACCCTGTGTTGTCAGATCGTCTATAAGAACTCCAATATATCCTTCAGTCCTGTCCACTATAAGTGGGGGTTTGTTCTGTACCTTTAAAGCAGCATTTATACCAGCAATGATGCCCTATAAAAATATGAAAAGAATATTTCTATAACTTCTGGCAAATTTAAACACCCCCTGAGTTGTGTGAGCATTTTCCTTTCCTGCATTGGTTTAAATTTCAAATGTAGGGCATTTTTTGCCTTCTTCTGATTTCCCCATTTCAATGTCATGAAAACATAGAAAGCAGCCAGAGCCTGCTAAGCTCACCTCGTTGCACAGCATTGTCACATATTGCACATGTCAGTAAACAGGAATGGACTATAGCCATTCTTTTTAACAGATTTATTCATGCATAAAATGTTGTTCAGACTGCATCCAAAAGCATTCACTGCATCTGTCATGTCATCCATTCTACCTAACCAAGTCCCTCATTCATAAAATGTAGGTCCCAGACACCATCCGAAACATGCATTGTTGTTGTCATCCCAAAATGCATCTTACATATCAATATGGTTGATGTGTGACATGTTAGTACAATGTATGCGGGAATGGACTTTAACCATTCTACCTAACCAAGTCAAAAATGCATAAAATGTAGGTCACAGACAGCATCCGAAGCATGCATATTGTTGCTGTCATCCCAAAATGCATCTTACATATCAATATGGTTGATGTGGGACATGTTAGTATGCGGGAATGGTCTTTAACCATTCTACCTAACCAAGTCACTAATGCATACAAGATGTGTTTTGTGAAACACTTATGCCCCTGAGTAGAAGTAAAAAAGAAACATTTAGCAACTTTGAACAATGAATGTCCTCAATCTGACAAAATAATTTGCAGAAGTAAATTCTGGTATCAACTGAAAAAATGATGATTGCAATTGGATGCAAATTGCAAACACAGAAGTCACCCAAATGAACCCCTCCAATCATTATCCAAGCATTATTAAGAAAACAATTTTCACCCCCCCTTTTTTTGGAACATTTATTGTCAACTCATTGTGTTCTATCAGTGTTATCAGTACTTTGATTACACCACGTATCATCAATACTGGTTCCCCAAATGTGGAGGAATACACAGAAGAGAAGAAATGAAATAATATATATTTTAGTAACATTCCTAATCATTGATATATATATAATACATATATAAATACCTGTAAAACGAAAGTGAATAAATGAAGAAAATATGCTGAATGATTTAAAAAAAAATTTTTCCAAAAAAAAATTCTATAGATATCAAGCACATTTTATCATAAATGAGTTAAATTTCTATATATATAAAATAAAACAAAATATAATTTCATTTTTCTGGTGAAATTTTACCGGACAGTCACATGCCAAGGTCAAGGCCAAGGTCACGAGGTCAAATATTCTGGTACCAACTGAAAGGTCTCTCCACAAGGAATACACATGCAAACTATGAAAGCTTTATCACTTACCATTTAAAAGATATGTTCAATGTTAAAGTTTTTATGCAGTTGTTCACAGGCCAAGGTCAAGGTCACAAGTTCAACAATTCTGGTACCAATTAAAAGGACTTGCCACAAGGAATGCACATGCAAAATATAAAAGCCATATTACTTAGCATTCAAAAGATATACCCAATGTTAAAGTTTATATTATTTTTTTCAAAAAGTCCATCACATTTCAAGGTCAAGGTCATGAGGTCCAAAATTTTGGTATAGTTTGAAAGGTCTTGCCACGAGGAATACACATGCAAAATATGAGAGCCCTATCACTTACCATTTATATAGATAGATTTAGATATACCCAATAATACAGTTTTTGGTGAGACAGACAAACAAACAGACAGACAGACCAAAAACTATATGCCCCCCCAAATCTTCAATTCATGGGGGCATAAAAATGTAGGTCACAGACAGCATGCATTGTTGTTGTCATCCCAAAATGCACCATAAATACCAATATGGTTGATATGGGACTTGTCAGTAAGCAGGAATGGACTTCAACCATTTTTCCTATACATTGAGTCAGGAAAGACATTTCTACACTAATGATACCTAAATTTTCAAATGTTTAAACATGAGGCCTGGAGAGCATTTTAAATATTAGAAAATTAACTATTGAGAGTGTACAAATGTCATTCATGAGATACATTTGTGCAATCTATTTCTCTTATGATTTCATGGAAATTTGGAATATAAGCATGACACGCCCTTTTCTGCTGATCTAAAATAGATGTATTCTTCGAGTATGACATCATCATGCATGTACATCTTTTTTAATATTGTCACAATAGTTAATTCAGAAAACAGAAGACATATTTGCATCATAATTGAATTTCAACCAACCCGTTCAGGAATAAACTTCTCTCTTGAGAGGAGAAGCATATCTTACATCATTCAGGAAACATGAAAACAGGACAGAAATTAGAGAAATGTATCTAATGAGATATAACAAATCTCTAACCTAAACAGTTCATGTTTTTGTTGTTTTTCCAGGTTTTTTTTATACTAACTTTATCATCTCCATAGTTGAAATGACTACAAATTCCTTATTTGACCAGTCAAGTAGTGTCAGATTTTTTTGGGGCTCAGAATTAATATATATGGTGTCATTTTCTGAATTCTTTTAGCCCTACTTATTAACAAAATTTAGTTGTCCTTCCTAAAATTTACAACATTTTGTCCGAAGTCCGTGTACATTTCACAAAACATGAAGTATGATTGGGAACCATTATATCGCGATACTTAATTTTCAAAATGTCAAGATTACGTTGAAATAAGGTTGGTACTGTGATACAGCGGAACCATATGAGAACACACTTTAACATATACCTGACAAAGACTCATAATAAAATGGTCCTTACAACTAATCATATAGAGGCTGCATACCAATTTTGAATCAATCCCTCATGTAGAAGCTGAGAAAAATGTGATTAAAAATTCATGTTTCACTACAATTCGCAACCAAGTCCATTTCGTCATACAGGAAGACTACAGATCTGACAGAACTCAAATTAGGACGTTCCTTACTGTGTAACAAGTAACCATATAGCCATGTTGCATTACAATTTTGAAATCAATTCTTCCTGTAGAATCTTAGAACAATGTCGCAAAAATTCATATTTTCAATACATTTTGTACTGAAAGTCCATATTTGTTCAAACAGGAAGTAAATATCAGACAAGACTCAAAATAGGATGTTCCTTACAACTGACCATATAGAGGTGCCTGCATACCAAGTTTGAAATAAATCCCATAAGCAGAAGCTGAGAAAACTGACAGAAATTATTTCTGGACATATGAGGTATACAACACTCTCTATAGAGTGGGGGTATAATATCCTGTATACCAAAAAAATTGTGGTAAGTAATAATTTCCATCGACAAATTGGAAGCTGGAGGCTAAAATTACATAATATTCTATGATATAAACTTTTGAGGGTCCTCATGGGGGTCCCAGGAATCAAATAATCATTAAATTTTTGCCTTGGTAATCAATAAATTTTTGGCTTAGTAATAAAAAAATACATACAAATGCATGCTAATAATTAAATAATCATTAAATAAATACCCTGATCATCAGGTAATCAAGAAACCCATGACGGGCCTCACTTTTAGTTCTATCGCGAGATCTTTGTAGTTTTCTAAGTCACAACAATTTAAATTAACTTTTGATTGTATAAAATTCATTTATTAAAAAAAACTTGAGACTATAAAATTTACTTTACTCTTTGTACCGTGAGAATTATAGATAAAGATAGTAAAACTACAAAAAAAGTAGAAAAAAAGAAACAAAACACATTGAAATAAAATAAATCAAGACCTTCAAACAAAGAGAATACTTGGAGATGAAAACACATGCATTTTTTTCCAATTAGCAATAAAATATTTTTTTGTGTTCTATCTGCCTGATCAGACAACTGGAGTTGTTGATTTACAAATAAATTTTCAACATAACCTACTACATTGTATCTTTTATAATTACATTTGTTTAACACATGTTTCTAATTTATACCAATCTAATGTAGAACCATAACGAACATTCAACCACTAAAATAAAGATTTCACTCAACTTTATACAAATGATCTTTTAAATGTCAATTATATCAAACTTACTTACTGAAATTAATTAATATTATGCAAATTAAGTAAATAATTTGATACAGTACAAGAACATTACATCTATTATTGTATATCTACCACTGACAACTGACAATAGTAACAATTTTAATTGAAATATCATTTATCTTAACAGACATATAATGAGAACTACAAATCTTTATTGACCAGTCAATAAATGTCTGGTGTAAAATTAATGATGGATAAAGATTCAATAAAGAATTGCAATTACAGTCAACATTGCTTGAATGTTTCTGAAGCAACAGAAAAGTGTATCAGGATTAGATGTGAAAAGCTGTATGTGTTTTGTGTGTTCATTGTAAATGGTTATGTCTGTGTCATTAAAAACTCTCAATACTAAAAACTGTTGTGTACATCACTATAATTCCAATTGTCTATACAATGCCCAATTTCATTGGTTAACCTCGTGAAGAACTAAGAAGTTATTTTTCCGATAAAAGCTTCTTGCCCATGAATACACTTCGAGGTAAAAAAGTGCAGTATGCGATGGCATCAAATTCAGTGATAACATTGTTTAAAGTGAAAAAAATCGGAATTAAAAGAAATAAAAGTAATTTTGGAGGAGTTTATGGATGTGTAAACATGGCCTTTCACTCAAAAACTTTATATAAAGTCCTTCAGACTTTATTCAGTTTGTGAGCGAGTCGTCCGAGTTTACAAATCGATAAACTCCTACAAAACAAGAGCTGGCGCCCAATGGCAGCCTGATATCCCCTCATTGAACCCTGAATCAATGTGGCAAGTGCAAATTTAATTGTATAGGGACACAAAACAGGTGTGGAACAGTACAAGTGTGAATACAATACAAGTATAAACACAATGATGTAACGAAAAACAATGATGTCTCGGCAAATAGGAAGTACTTATGACTTAACCTTGAAATCCGAATACACAATAGATTGGACAATAAGGAAGCTCTGTGCAAAACAACAATTGAATCCCACTTACATTTTCAGAAAAAAATTTGACGAAAAATTCCATAAATTGTACAACAATGAAAAACAATGACGTCTCAACAAACAGGATATGCTTAGGACGTAACCTTGAAATCTGAATACATGATAGATTGGACCGTAATGAAGCTCTGTGCAAAACAACAATTGAACCCAACTTACAGTTTAAGAAAAAATTGTGACAAAGAATTCAATATTTTGTACAAGATGAAAAACAATGATGTCTCGGCAAACAGGAAGTGCTTACTGCTTAACCTTGAATCCGAATACACGATAGAATGGACCATAAAGAAGCTCTGTGCAAAACAACAATGAACCCATCTTACAGTTTCAGAAAAAATTGTGACAAAAAAATCCATATATTGTACAACAATGAAAAACAATGATGTCGGCAAACAGGAAGTGCTTAAGACTTTAACCTTGAAAATGGAATACACGATAGATTGGACCATAAGGAAGCTCTGTGCAAAACAACAATTGAACCAAACTTACAGTTTCAGAAAAAATTATGACGAAAAATTCCATATATTGTACAACAATGAAAAACAATGAGGTCTCAGCAAACAGGAAGTGCTTACAGAGTAACCTTGAAATCCGAATACACAATAGATTGGACCATAAGGAAGCTCTGTGAAAAACAACAATTGAATCCCACTTACCATTTCAGAAAAAATTGTGACAAAAAGTTCCATATATTGTACAACAATAAAAAACAATGACGTCTGGGCAAACAGAAAGTGCTAAAGACTTAATCTTGAAATCTGAATACACTATAGATTGGACCATAAGGAATCCCTGAGCAACACAACAATTGAATCCCACCTACAGTTTCACAAAAAAATTGTGACGAAAAATTAAACAATGACATCTCGGCAAACAGGAAGTGCTTACAGCATGAGCTTAAAATCGGAATACACAATAGATTGGACCATAAGGAAGCTCTGTGAAAAACAACAATTGAATCCCACTTACATTTTCAGAAAAAATTGTGACAAAAAATTCCATATATTTTACAACAATGAAAAACAATGACATCTCGGCAAACAGGAAGTGCTTATGACTTAATCTTGAAATCCGAATACACAATAAATTGGACCGTAAGGAAGCCCTGTGCAAAACAACAATTGAATCCCACTTACAGTTTGAGAAAAAATTGTGACGAAAAATTCCATATATTGTACAACAATGAAAAACAATGACGTCTCGGCAAACAGGAAGTGCTTATGGCGTAACCTTGAAATCCGAATAAATGATAGATTGGACCGTAAGGAAGCTCTGTGCAAAACAACAATTAAATCCCACTTACAGTTTCAGAAAAAATTATGACGAAAAATTCAAAATATTGTACAACAATGAAAAACAATGACGTCTCGGCAAACAGGAAGTGCTTATGGCATAACCTTAGAATCCGAATACACGATAGACTGGACCATAAGGAAGCTCTGTGCATAACAACAATTGAATCCCACTTACAATTTCAGAAAAAATTGTGACAAAAATTCAATATATTGTACAACAATGAAAAACAATGATGTCTCGGCAAACAGAAAGTGCTTATGGCGTAACCTTGAAATCCTAATACACGATAGATTGGACCATAAGGAAGCACTGTGCATAACAACAATTGAATCCCTCTTACAGTTTCAGCAAAAATTGTGACGAAAAATTCCATATGCTGTAAAACAATAAAGAAAAACAATGAAGTCTCTGCAAACAGGAAGTACTTATGCGGTAACCTTGAAATCTGTATATACACATCGAACAATCATGAGAAAGCTTTTGCCAAAATATGATTTCATTGTGTAAAGTAGTTGCTGAGAAAAGTGTGGTTACGGACAGACGAACGAACGAACGGAGGTAAACCAGTATACCCCCTCTACTATGTAGCAGGGGTATAATTAATGTTATTCCTATAAATAAATTAAAATTTTTAGGGATCCATTGTAAAATGACCAAATACAAACAGCAATCAATTTTAATTTCTGTGGATGAACAATTTGTCATATTATGTCTCTTCGACAAATAAATTCAAAACATTTGGAAAATCTGAACATTCACAGGGTTCATACACCTTTTTTGTTCCACTTTTCCATGACTTTTCCATGACTTTTCGAGGATATTTCTTAAAATTCCATACCCAAAATCACAGAAATATAATGCAATGTCATGCTGTGTTCCGATCATATTATCTGGTTCCTTTTTTGAATAAAAATCATTAGGAGAAAAAGTGTTGATAACTAGAGCATGTCGAAACCGGCGTTGTCGGAAGGGCCCGCAATTTCGATCCTGAAATTCCATGCAAAAGTAAAATTGAGTTAAGTGGGGATTCACATTCTGTTTGACACAAATGTGTTGATACATTAATTTGCTGAATACAGTGAATTCTTGAATTTTTACCAAACCATGTCATTTTTCAGCTTCAGACTTAATATCAAATCATTCCAAGTTGATACAGGTCTAAAAATCTTATGAAGATAATTTGGTTTATAGTAAAAAGTAAAAGTATTGGCAAACAGGAAGTGGTTGATTGACAAATTTGAAAAACCACTTTTGCAATTCAACTCATCATTTCAAAGCTTCAAACCAAATTTCCTCAAGTAGAAGCCAAGAAATCTGTGACCGAAATTTAGTTTTTAGTAAAAATTCAAAGTCTCAGCAAACAGGAAGTGGATGTCCGACAAACTTGAAAATTGCTTACACAATACAACTCATCATTTCCAAGCTTCAGACCAAATTTCAAATTGTTCCCTTCTGTAGAAGCCAAGAAATCTTTGACGGAAAATTTGGTTTACAGTAAAAATTCAAAGTATTGGTAAACAGGAAGTGGATGTCCGACAAACTTGAAAATTGCTTACACAATACAACTCATCATTTCCAAGCTTCAGACTAAATTTCAAATCATTCCCACATATAGAAGCCAAGAAATCTGTGACGGAAAAAATTGTTGACGGACAGACGGACAGACAGACGGACAGACAGATGGACAAAGTGAAAACTATAGGGCACCTGCATCTCGATGTGGGGCCCTAAAAAGGAAACCAGGATGATTACTTCCTCTTTAATAATTTTTGATTACTTCCTTTTAATATTGACCTCACCGACAAGATTGTTAGACAACAAACCCACAAGTTTCCTATGACAGTAAAAATATTTTTACATTTTGATTAATTTCCAGGACCTTTCAAGGACTTTTGGCAAAAATGCTGGATTCCATGACTTTTCAAGGCCTTTAATTTTCAATTGAAATTCCATGACTTTTCAAGGATTCATGGACCCGTACGAACCCTGCATTCATAATATCTTCTTACTTATATAAATTTGTCCTATCATTCAAAATTTTATAATCTTCATGGGGAAAATTGGAAAAATAATAAAATAATAAATAATAAAGGCAAAGACTTGAAGAATAAAGAAATTAATCACTTTACATGTGATTAATTAATCACATCAGTTATAAGAATGGAGAAGCAGATCAACTAAAAAAGGAGCACATTTTGAGCTAATTGGAATTCTGATAGTTTGTAGAAAACAAATATATGTTATCTATCAGACACTATAACATTTAATTATTAGTAACCTTGAAATTTAGGAAACCACAACTTTATCCTGGATAGCCTTATGATGATAAGTTAACTACACAAAAGTTGTTAAAAGTTAATGAAGAATGTAATATTCATGCTTCTTTTTTTTAAGCAAAAAGAAGAAAATATGTTGAAACAAATTATTCTTGCCATCTGAAAATGAAACTTGATAGGTGAGGGTATAGATTGCAAGAAAGTTGACTTTTATTTAAGGAAAATATATCTGGAGGAATGAAAGTTTAAAAAGCTGAATGTGCCATAATATTACTTCCTTTGATTTGTTACAGTAAAACCATTATATGAATAACATGGGATCAGCATTTTTTTTTGTTGCCATGATTTTTTAGGTCTTCAGTTCTTTTTACTTGCTAATTCATCTTGGCAATTTATTACCTCCCTGTAACCTAAATGTTATAATCAGCAAATCATCACATTTCAGTGTAGACCATTGCACTTAAGTGTATTCACCATCACACTTTAACGGGAGACTGTCATACTATAGCATGACCAACCCTCTTCAGAGTATGATAGGGTGTTTTGGTGTCTTGCATATATATTTATGAATTTCATTAACTGAGGTATATTTAAGATGCAACCTTTCTGTTATCAAATTCAGGCAAATATACAAATAACCTGTTACCTGAGCCCCTGCCTCCTCATAGCCAGTTGTACCATTGATTTGACCAGCAAAATACAATCTTTGTATCCTTAGTGTTTCTAATGTTGGTCTGAGTTGTCGAGGATCCATGTAGTCATATTCTACACCATAACCTACAGAATGTGCATGATACATCAATAATAAGGGGCTATAACGAGCTAAAGAGAATCCATATAGTCATATTCTACACCATAACCTACAGAATGAGCATGATACATCAATAATAAGGGGCTATAACGAGCTAAAGAGAATCCATATAGTCATATTCTACACCATAACCTACAGAATGAGCATGATACATCAATAACAAGAGCTGGCGCCCAATGGCAGCCTGATATACCCC
>MJUU01024212.1:134996-148002 GCA_002080025.1 Modiolus philippinarum
AATAAACTCACCTTGTTTGACTATCTGAGCTTTCTCCAGATCCTTGATGCTCTGTACGAGTCTGAGTAATAAACCCACCTGGTTTGACTATCTGAGTTTTCTCTAAACCCTGGATGCGCTGTACCAGTCTGAGTAATAAACTCACCTGGTTTGACTATCTGAGCCTTCTCCAGACCTTGGATACTCTGTATGAGTCTGAGTAATAAAATCACCTTTTTGACTATCTGAGCTTTCTCCAGACCCTGGATACTCTGTACGAGTCTGAGTAATAAACTAACCTGGTTTGACTATCTGAGCTTTCTCCAGACCCTGGATGCTCTGTATGAGTCTGAGTAATTAACTAACCTGGTTTGACTGTCTGAGCTTTCTCCAGACCTTGGATACTCTGTATGAGTCTGTGTAATAAACTCACCTGGTTTGACTATCTGAGCCTTCTCCAGACCCTGGATACTCTGTACGAGTCCCAGTTGATCTTCTTCAGGCATTGTACAAGATATACCATTAGGATATATAACATCACTATTCAAACCTGAAATTGATGAATACTAACTATTATCATATTATTATCTATACAACTATTGGCTTTTGTAGATGTTATGGAGGATACAGTATGACGTTGACCACTGTTCAATAAATATTCCGTTATTAGTTTAAAACAATTGTGGACCCTAATAGATGTCCTGCCCATCCCTGCTTGTCGCTAAAATAGTCATGTACTACTCAAGAGCAACCTACAAGCTAAATATTACTGTACCACTTACAGTAATTGAGAAACTATTCTAATCAGAAACACATAACTTTGTTCACTAGACCATGAAATTGAGGTTAAGGTCAAAAGCCATACGGCAGACTGACATGAACTAACCAAGACCAAGCAATATACCAAATATCAATGATCTATGGCTTGCAGTTATTGAGAAACAGACTTAAGCAAAAAAACTTAACCTGGTCACTGGACCGTCAAATTGAGGTCAAGGTCAAAAGCCATATGGCAGACTGACATGTACTAACCAAAACTTAGCTATATACCAAATATCATTGACCTATGGCTTGTAGTTAATGAGAAACAGACTTAAGCAAAACAAACTTAACCTGGTCACTGGACCGTGAAACTGAGGTCAAAAGCCAAGCCAGAAAGGTTTCAATGAAAGCAGAGAAGAGCTACGTTGAGGTCCTAGTCCCACATTAAACCAATGGTGGCTATACATTATCAATTAGAATAACCGGAGTACTCCAGTACTCGCGAGTATTTGTACCGAGTACTCAAGTACTGAATTCAAGATAATTTGCCATCCCTAATTTCTACACACTTTAGTTTAAATTAAGAAAAAATTGGAACGGTAAAAATTTTGATATATCTTACATATATTGGTTTCTTTCTATTATCAGTTTTTGGTGAAAATTAAACGACAGAAATTTTTACACGAAGTGTTTAATACTGATCAAAAATAGAGTAAAAATTTCAGCCTATACTGTTCAGAACACCAATGTATTTCAGTTCATTCAAACTGTTAAAATTTACTATCATTCTTCATGCTTGCTTTCAGACATGTTTAAACTATAGAATTTTGCATTAGAAATAATTCTATATCAAATACAAATTTAATTGGAGCCAATTTTATACACCAAATGCAAGTCCTGAACGGACCAAATAATATGAGGAAACAGGGTATCTTTGGTGACCACTAGACATAAAACAGGACGGAAAAAATTGTTGAAAATTGTTTAAGTCGACATGAACATGTGTAGTTTGAATAATGAAAATGTTTTAAAAATTATCACCGTTGACAGTCGGTAAACAGGAAGTAGATGCCAGACAGACCTGAATTTGATAAGCGCAATATAGAACCCCATACTAAAGTCACATACAAAGTTTCAAATGGCTGTGATTTGTAATTGCTGAGAAAAATTAAAAGTAGGACGGACAACAATGATGACGATGACGAGATGTGTTTTTGGGAGAAAACAGTTATGGTTCTTGTTTACAAACATAGGCAGGAATGTGATGTATTTTGGGAGAAAACAGTTATGAATCTTGTTTACAAACAAAGTGAGGAATGCAATGTATTTTTGGAGAAAACAGTTATGGTTCTTGTTTACAAACATAGAGAGGAATGTGATGTATTTTGGGAGAAAACATTTATGGTTCTTGTTTACAAACATAGGGAGGAATGTGATGTATTTTGAGAGAACACAGTTATGGTTCTTGTTTACAAACATAGGGAGGAATGTAATGTATTTTTGGAGAAAACAGTAATGGTTCTTGTTTATAAACATAGGGAGGAGTGTGATGTATTTTGGGAAGAAAACAGTTATGGTTCTTGTTTAGTAACATAGGGAGGAATGTGAAGTATTTTAGAGAAAACAGCTATGGTTCTTGTTTACAAAAATAGGGAGGAATGTGAAGTATTTTGGAAGAACACAGTTATGGTTCTTGTTACCAATATAGGCAGGAGTGTGATGTATTTTGGGAGAAAACAGTTATGGATGTTGTTTACAAACAAAGTGAAGAATGTAAAGTATTTTGGGAGATAACAGTTACGGTTCTTGTTTACAAACATAGGGAGGAATGTGATGTATTTTGGGAGAAAAAAGTTATGGTTCTTGTTTACAAACATAGGGAGAAATGTGATGTATTTCGGAAGAAAACATGCAGCTATGGATGTTATTTACTAACATAAGGAGGAATGTGATGTATTTTGGGACAAAATAATTTTGGTTCTTGTTTACAAACACAGGGAGGAATGTGGAGTATTCTGGGATGAAACAGTAATGGTTCTTGTTTACAAACATAGGGAGGAATGTGATGTATTTTGGGAAGAAACAGTTATGGTTCTTGTTTACAAACATAGAGAAGAATGTGAAGTATTTTGGGATGAATCATTTATTGTTCTTGTTTACAAACATAGGGAGGAATGTTAAGTATTTTGGAATGAAACAGTTATAGTTCTTGTTTACGAACATAGGGAGGAATGTGAGGTATTTTGGGATGAAACAGTTATGGTTCTTGTTTATAAAGGTAGGGAGGAATGTAAAGTATTTTGGAAGAAAACAGTTATGGTTCTTGTTTACAAACATAGGGAGGAATGTGATGTATTTTGGGAATATACAGTTTTGGTTCTTGTTTATAAACATAGGGAGGAATGTAAAGTATTTTGGAAGAAAACAGTTATGATTCTTGTTTACAAACATAGGGAGGAATGTGATGTATTTTGGGAATATACAGTTATGGTTCTTGTTTAAAAACATAGGGAGGAATGCAATGTATTTTGGAAGAAAACAGTTATGGTTCTTGTTTACAAACATAGGGAGGAATGTGATGTATTTTGGGAATAAACAGTTATGGTTCTTATTTATAAACATAGGGAGGAATGTGAAGTATTTTGGGAATATACAGTTATGGTTCTTGTTAACAAAAGTAGGGAGGAGTGTGATGTATTTTGGGAGAAAACATTTATGGTTCTTTTTTACACACATAGGGAGGCATGTGATGTATTTTGGGAGAAAACAGTTATGGCTCTTGTTAATAAACATAGGGAGGAATAGGAGGTATTTTCGGAGAAAACAGTTATAGTTCTTGTTTATGAACAATGTGGGAGGAATGTGAGGTATTTTTGAGGAAAACAGTTATCGTTCTTGTTTACACACATAGGGAGGAATGTAATGTATTTTGGGAGAAAAGAGTTATGGTTCTTGTTTACAAACAGGGAGGAATGTGATGTATTTTGGGGAAAATGTTATGGTTCTTGTTTACAGACATAGGGAGGAAGGTGATATATTTTGGGATGAAAACAGTTATGGTTCTTGTTTACAAACATAGGGAGGAATGTGAGGTATTTTTGGAAGAAAACAGTTATGGTTTTTGTTTACAAACATAGGGAGAAATGGTATGTGTTTTAGGAGAAAACAGTTATGGTTCTTGTTAATAAACATAGGGAGGAATTTGAGTTATTTTGGGAAGAAACAGTTATGGTTCTTGTTTACAAACATAGGGGGAATGTGATGTATTTTGGGAGAAAACAGTTATAGTTCCTGTTTATAAACATAGGGAGGAATGTAATGTATTTTGGGAGAAAACAGTTATGGATGTTGTTTACAAACTTAAGGAGGAATGTGATGTATTTTGGGATGAATCAGTTATGGTTCTTGTTTAATACAAACACAGGGAGGAATGTGATGTATTTTGGGAGAAAACAATATCTGATGTTTATAATTGATATCTGTATTGATGCATGTAACACATTTTCTGGTGAACCACAATGTTTACTTTTTGTTTACAAAAGTATATTTTATAACTATCAGCATTCTTTTTACTTAGTTTTTTGTGAAAAGAATTTATCAACCCTCTACATATATCTATGAAAAAGAATAAAGATTTTTATGTGTATAGTTATTGGAGATATAAGCAATGTCTAGCAAATGTTGTTTTTATTTGCTACAAGTGCTATATTCAAGGGCATTAACTCTCTTTGCCATATTTTACTATGTATATTAACTCTCTTAGCCATATTTTACTATTTATATTAACTCTCTATGCCATATTTTACTATGTATATTTTTGCTATGTATATTAACTCTCTTTGCCATATTTTATTATGTATATTTTTAGTATGTATATTAACTCTCTTTGCCATATTTTACTATGTACATGTATATTAACTCTCTTCGCCATATTTTACTATGTATATTAACTCTCTTTGCCATATTTTATTATGTATATTTTTAGTATGTACATTAACTCTCTTTGCCATATTTTACTATGTACATGTATATTAACTCTCTTCGCCATATTTTACTACGTATATTAACTCTCTTTGCCATATTTTACTATGTATATTAACTCTCTTTGCCATATTTTACTTTTTTTTTTGTTTTTCTGAGGTTGTCATTGTCCTTGGATTGTTCCTTTTAGACTGACGGTTCGATTCTCACTTACTTTACTATGTATATTAACTCTCTTTGCCATATTTTACTATGTATAACATATTAGTGACTTTTGTTCTACGTACATTATTCAATCATTTCTGTAAGTTTAGTTTAATTTACTTCATTAGTTTCAGGGGAGATATTCAAAATATGTCTTTTCAACAGGGTGCTATGTTAAATTAAGTTCCTTGTTGGTGGTAAGCTTGGTAAATAATCTGACTAAAATGAACTATCTTAGTACACAACCTAGCATACATTATTCCAGTTAAGATTGGTTCTAATTGCTTAAGTACTTTCAGAGATTTGTCCCTGTTTCTGTTAAAATATGTTCCATTGCTTCAACACTTTGAGAGGAGTTGATCCAAATACGCTTTGTTCAATTGAGTTTGCCATTA
Organism: Modiolus philippinarum; assembly: GCA_002080025.1. Taxonomy (NCBI): domain Eukaryota; kingdom Metazoa; phylum Mollusca; class Bivalvia; order Mytilida; family Modiolidae; genus Modiolus; species Modiolus philippinarum. Next base: position 140,318 of record MJUU01024212.1, read on the forward strand.
AACTAATTGTTCTGCACTGGTGGCCATATTTTTTGTCGAATCAGAATGAAATAGACTATATCCGACCTATGGTATCAGGATTTACCAGAATACGTCACAGTATAGAAACCGTCACGTCATAGAGCCTAGAACGTCATGAATTTGGTCACATGGGGTGGACAGGTTTGTGACGTATACGTACGTAGGGCGGACAAACAACAAGCTATGAATCTGAAGACCAGAACTCGGATATGGTCTATTAGCAAAGCTCACATTTACTGTTTGAGTTAGGTGAGCTAATTATGTTCAAAATTTTAGGTGTTCCCATCTCATATTCCTGAAAAGCAATTACACCAATATATATATGTTTATTCAAATACTTAAAAAATGAACTATTTTTACCTTCTGGTTCCAGCCATACCCAGTGTCTTCTGCCTTTAAAACGTAAAACTTTAGATTCTAAAGATGGACAAAATCTGAAAAAAAAATGCAAACTTTAAAGAGTTGTGTCAGATGTATCCTTGTTTTACACGCCATAGTGGTAACATGGTTTGAGAAGCTATATCTAAATCAAATGATAGTTTCTGACAAACTTAGAAAGTTTTGTAATTAAAAGTTAAATGGTCACCTGTCTCCAGACACTGCTTGGACCATTGACATATGGACATAAGGTCAATGTGTCCTTCAATACTGGTTCAGTGTATATGCATAGTGACCTCTTTAACACAGGTCAAAACCATGTTAATTTGGTCATAGTGAACTCTTTAACACAGATAAACTTTATGCTGGTCGACAGTATGGGTCAAAGTGACTTACCTAATACATGTCAACAGTAGGGTTATAGAGACCTCTTTAATACAGATCCACAGTATGGGTCACAGTGACCTCTTTAAAATTGGTCTACTGTATTTGACACACTGACCTCTTTAATACATGCTGACTATATATGACACACCGACACACTTAATATCGATCCCCCACATGCTTGTGACAGATATCAAAGATCTGCCATGCAGCGTTTATGTGCAGCAACACTGCATTGTAATTTACATATAAAGTGGTTGTCCTGATTACAGTCGGGAGTAAAATCAATCATACTGATTATCGTAGAGTAAAATCAATTCTATGTTCAATTAAAACAAATCAACGTTTGTTTGCGATAACATCTCTGTGAATACCATTCATTTATCATGTTACTTAGACAATGTTTCTATAGCATTTATATGTAAAAACATTTCAGTTTTGATACATGTATCTTTGAGGAATAATAAAATTTCATAGCCTGGTTAATTTCGAAAATTCTGTTGCAACTGTCTAGATATATTTTGAGTTCATGGTAAATCAAGAACTTCAAATTTGACATATAATGATTTGTCATATAAATTTGGAAATGCAATGTTTTACATAAGGTCTTCCTACAATAATGATGCATTAAAAGGTATGGGTATACAATATGATCTAGTATACTGTGAAAGCACTATTGTTCGTGGGGGTTAATTTCGCGCTGATACCATGAAATTAACCACAAAATTAATTTCAAACAAAATATATTTTTTCCTAGAGTTGAAATGTAAAGAATTCGAAACCATGAAATAGTGACATTTAGAAAAACCATGAAAATTGATGTCCACGAATAAAGGACTTCAACAGTATTTGGTGATTAACAATGCTTCAAAATTTGAATGAAATCTGAATAAAGCAACTGAGGAGTAAAGTCCATAACTAGGTCCCTCCAGTGTCATGCAACATGGACAAAAAACTGATTAATAAACTAGATATAATTCTAAAATACCTCAACAGACCTTTTTAAAAAAAAAAAAAACAAAGGACAAATGGGAAAATTTTACTTTTCATTTACTGTTTTCAATTATATAGAACTAGAGATTGTGTCTGTAAGACACGGATGCCCCGTTATCGCAAAGATAACCTTAGTCAATTGGGCATAAAATAAATCCTTTGTCAGTGAATTGTGATGGAATATTGTGTGCAGTTACTTAGAAGTGGACTTAAACCCAAAAATTTAAGAAAGTCATTCAAGCATAAAATGTAGGTCATGGATACCAAATACTTGGAGAAACAGGTAGTTCTCCTATAGATGAATGCTACAGTGAAATATCATGATGCTACAATACTTAGTCATTGAGAAACAGCCTTAAATGCATAAGTTAACCAAAGTCACTGAAGCATAAAATGTAGGTCAAAGTCACTAAATTGTGAATGACTTGGGTAGAACTCATCAAGGCAATTAATTTGATGAAACATCATTGTCTTATAATGTGTATTTGTTGAGAAATGGACCTTAACGCGAAACTTAACCAAAATCACTGAAGCATAAAATGTAGGTCAAAGCCACCTAATTGTTAGTGATTTGTGTAGTACTCATCAAAACAATTAATTTGATGAAACATCATTGTCTTATAATGTGTAGTATTTGAGAAATGGACCTTAACGCGAAACTTAACCAAAATCACTGAAGCTTAAAATGTAGGTCAAAGCCACCTAATTATCAATGATTTGGGTAGTACTCATCAAGGCAATTAATTTGATGAAACATCATGGTCTTATAATGTGTAGTTCTTGAGAAATGGACTTTCATGTAAAACTCAACCATGAAATATAGGTCAAAGAGTCAAACTGCCTAGTGAACTCTGTAGTACTATCAAAGATCTACGTACTGGCCTACTATAATTGTTCTATACCTTACAGTTTCCGAGAAATGTACCTTAACGCAAAACTTAACTGGACATACGGACGTACGGACGGAAGAACGGACAAGGGTTACACTATATGCCCCTTCCACATTCATGGGCGGGGCATAAAAATGATGTAACTTTGGGAAAAAAATCAGATCAATAACACAAGATTTTAGGTTTTTTGAAACACCTATAAATTTGAGAGGATTAGGGAATGAGAATTTAGGATTTTTCTATCATGGGTGATTTTTGGACTAAACGGGCATCGGAAGACATAAAATTAAGTCATCGATGGAAATGTCTGACTAATGTCAGGACTATAAAGTCAATGTCCAAAATGATAAATGACAAAAATCGGGACAGGAAAGAATGAGAATTTAGGATTTTTCCATCATGGCTACTTTTTGGACTTGGCATCAGAAGATATAATATTAAGTCATCAATGTAAATTCCTGACTAATCCCAGGGCTTAAGTCAATGTCCAAAATGAAAATTGGGACAGGAGGGACTGAGAATCTAGGATTTTTTCTATAATGGCCTTTTTTTGGACTTAGCAATCATCAGATATCACTAACAAAACCATCAATGTAAATGTCTGACTAATGCCAGGGCTAGTCAATGTCCAAAATGAAAATCGGGACAGGAGGGACTGAGAATCCAGGATTTTTTTTATTATGGCCTTTTTTTTTGGACTTAGCAGTCATCAGGTATCACTAACAATGTAAATCTCTAACTTATGCCAGGACTAGTCAATGTCCAAAATGAAAAATGATGTTAGAACAGTTAATACCATCATTGCAGGGAAACAGATACCCACAATCCATCATATTGTCAGGATGTTCTACATTCTACTGTAGATAGGACATTATTCTAATAATTACAAACAATCAAGCACTTGCTGTACTTTCACCCCCTGCACATTAACATGGGTAAAAGTGTATCGTAAAGAATACATAGATTTGATTTCTAAATTCCAATCAATTTGCAATAATGAGATATAAATAGTCAAAATGTCAAGTAGGAATTGTATCAATTCTGAACTGTAAGGTTGCAAATCAAGCATTCCTTATTAATTTTGTTTTTGTCTTATCTTAGGAATGTTAATTTTATATAAATGTAAATAGTCAAAGTGGAAGTTTGCAATGAAAAACATAAGTATTTTGTTTCCTGATCCTCAGTAAGTCTAAATTTCCTACTACTAGTATATAAATTGTTGGAATAATAAAGAGGGTATACACGTATCAATAATAATTTACATGTAATTAATAACTACAGGCTCAGAGACTGAGCATGTATCGCTCACCTAACAAAATGCTTTATAGCAGGTTTTCTGTGTTGTGTGCTGGAAGCCACGTTTTTTTGTGGAATTGGAATCTTTGTGAAGGGCCTTCCCCACATCATTCCAGTACAGTTTAATTAAATTTGCCTCAATAGCTTCTGAACTAATAATGAAAATAATAATGTTTTCCCATGATAAGGGTCCAATGTTAAGGTATATTCTGTGCTAGCTGCCATGCTTTTTGTCAGATCAGGACAAGATTTACAACTATTGTGAAGAAGTCATAAAACTTCCCTGAAAAGTTTTGTTTAATTTGTTTGGGTTTGAAAAATTTATATGAATGATCAAAATATGATTTTCCATTGGGTCAGTCAAGGTAAAACTTATAATGTTATGTATTTTTTATCTGATTGGAAAGAAATGATCAATCTTTGTAAAGGAGCTGCCATACACCATTCCTGTCAAGTTTGGTTGAATTTGCTTCACTGGGTTCAGAGGAGAAGATGAAAATATGAAAAATGGATGAACATACAACTGATTACAGACTCCAAGTGATGGCAATAGCTCACACTGACCCTTTGGGTCAGATGAGCTTAATATAAGAAACAATTTAATTGATTCATTGCTTACATCAGTTTCAGATCGTTGTTTTATTCACAGTAATGAGATTTATAGGTAATTTGTATGAATTTTCTTTGATCTACAGAGACTGATTATGTCAGTTTCATTAAACTGGACACTATCATCAAATTATTGAGTCAATGTGAAGGTGTCACGTGTGGGTTGCTAAGCTGATGTCATGTTTGGTACTATTTGTCGTGTTCATACGCACAATACCTTGAATGAAGAATGCATATAAAATATTGCAATGAACAATAGATCAACTCTACTAAAATAGAAATTTCAGCTTATTTCAATTTATTATAGAGTTTTACTTATCATTTTGTGAATTACCGATAAAAGAAATACAGGACATTTTGTTTTTGATACAGACTTTATCACGGCGTAATGCATCAAGCTCGCCCTAACATGCTCACTTGTTATTTGCCTTAATAAGTCCGTATCAAAAACAAAATATCCTATATTCCATATATAAATCGTCAAAAAGGCAATATGGCTTTAACTATTGTTGCAAATGTATGGAATTTAATAAAATCAAACTTCTTTTTACAATAGAAACCACCAGAAATACAATCCAGAATTTCCTATTTTCAGTGTTACAGTACATATGAAAACTTATAAATCATAAAAACCTTGACCTTGCTTTCACCTGATTATTATATAATAGTTTTGACATCCAAAAATAATGCATTTCTCATCAATCTTACAATCGCAGATACAGAGAATGGCATTCATACAAAATACCTTGTCTTCAAGATGAATGGTATTTACATGTTCCTGCAGGAAATGTTTGTCCCAGACAGACAAATATCAATCAAATTTAATTACAAAAACTTATTTACTATAAACTATGAGGGTTTCAGATCAGGAGATCTTTCACAAGTGTAAGAAATTTTGCCTTTTTTGAGTTGAGCATGTTAAAACAAGGGGGAAAGATGTAGAATTTCTTACACAAGTGTAAGATATCCTGATCGTTAATTTGATCCAATGCAAGTTCCTGTTTCTTCTGTAAAATATGACAAGAAACATTTGGAAACCTAACCTGAACAAGTAACGTCGTTGACATTTGAGTGTACCTTACATTGTGACTTCAGGTATTTTATGACGTTTAGTCACGGTTACAATTATTGTTGGTCATTTACCCATGGAAGACAAGCTCGGGTGCATTGATCTCACAAGGTCACAAGTCCCAACTGAAAGATCTTGCCACAAGGAATACACATGGGAAATAAGAAAGCCATGTCATTTGTTTAAAATTCTGTAAAATTTCTGGTCTTAGCTCTATCCACTTTTGCTAGCCAAGGGTTACGATTCACTCCTCTCGTTTTCAGAGAAGATGAGAGGAGCAGATCGTAACCCTTGGCTAGCAAAGATGAACTCTATTGCTTATAGCAGACAAACAGACAGACACACCAAAACTTTTTGCCAACCCCCAACCCATCTATGAATCTCTGGTCAGAAAAAAAATAAAATGAAGCAATTAAATTTAATATAAACCTATCAGAATGTCAAAATTTATTTTAATCATTTTTACAGGTATAACATTTCCCTGATTTAATGATGGTTTCATTAACACAGCAGGTATATGATATAACTGTGATTTGTTTTATGATCAGCATGGCAGCATACAAGCAATGCATGCTGGGAATTTTATGTCTGAATGTTTGCCAACTATTTAGTAGGATATTAGAATGTTATGTGATATATAACTATCATTGAATAATAATAAAACATATGAGATGTACATCAACTGGATGTGGCATATGTTGAACTTTCTAACCTAAAAACTAGAGGGTAGCATGACTCTATGCTTGGTATAAATAGAGTGTGTTGTCTAACCTGTATAGTAATGAAATTTTTGTCTCGAAAACAGGAATGTAAGTCCATCCAGATTAATGGACATCAGACAGACAAACAGACAAGAGTAAAACAATTTGCCCCAAAAACTTGCATCATGGCATTGAAAAAAATTTTAATTGTCAATGAATACTGAAGTAAACTTCTACAGAAATTTTGACATTTAAAGGGAAAAATATAGAGGGCCAAAACCATCACAAGATTGGTTTTCAAGAGAATTTTTTTTTTAGCTCACCTGGATTGATGGTTGACATAGACAATAGTTTCAGAGAAGATCTAAATGGTATTTCCAATAGGTCCACTGTCAAACTATGGTCCCTGCTAAGATTGTGAAATAAGATGCAGCTTCATAAGATAACCACCAATGGACTATTGTGATCAAGTTTTGGAAAACTGGTTTCAGAAATAAAAAAAACTATGTTTCTTAAAGAAAACTAGAACATGTCGAAACTGGCGGAAGGGCCCCGCAATTTCGATCCTGAAACTCTGAGCAAAAGTAACTAGAGGCTCAGAGACTGAGCCTGTATCGCTCACCTGACAAAATATTCTTTGCCATGCATGACCAAAAAAGATGTATTTTATCAATGAGGTCTAATGTTAAGCTTTGTTCTCCATTGGCACAAGTGTTTTTAGTCTGATCCTATTGAAATNTTTCAGAGAAGATAATGAAAAGTATAGTTTTCACATAAATCCCTACGATGTTCAACTATGTTCTGCACTGGAGGCCTTGTTTTTTGTTGGATCGAAATGAAATGAGCAAATATTGTAAAGTACCTTCTGTACATCATTCTTGTAAATTTGGTTGAATTTGCTTCAGCAGTTTCAGAGAAGAAGATTAAAATGTGACTTTTCCCATTGGGTAGAAGGTTAAACGTAAGTTCCGCACTGGCTGCCATGTTTTTTGTCAGATTGAAATAAAATTTGCATTCTTTGTAAACAACCTCTGGTACATCATTCCTGTAAAGTTTGGTTAAATTTGCTTCAGCCGATTCAGAGAAGAAGATAAAAATGTTTCCCATAGGGTCCAATGTTGAACCATGTTCCGTGCTGGCGGCCATGTTTTTTGTCAGATTTGAATGAAATGAGGAATCATTGTTAAGGACCTTTAGTACATAATTCCTCTTGGTATGGTTGAATTTGCTTCAGTGATTTCAGAGCAGAAGATGAAAATGTGATTTTTCCCATAGGGTCCAATGTTAAACCTAAGTTACGCTCTGATGGCCATGTTTTTTGTTGGATCGGAACGAAATGAGCAA
>MJUU01024213.1:0-55771 GCA_002080025.1 Modiolus philippinarum
ATAACACTCTTAGCACATGCGCAAAAGATGCATAGTTTCTGTTGCATAATTGAATCTATTTATCATTTTAACTGACAAAATCTACCATCCACTAACAAATTTTTAATTAAATTTGTTTCCGAAATTCATTATGGATTTTTTTTTCTACTTGAAAAGGTAAAGTTCGGGAAAATTTTAATTTTCCTATATGTGACGTCACAAATAAAATCGTAATGTCCGGTTCGTAAGCAGCGTTGGTTGGAAAGTTTGAATGGAGATAAAGGGGACTTGAGGCATTTTCTACAGTTAAAATAACAATTAAATCAAACAAAAGTAAGTTTTTATTGTATTTGTAGAATTTTTTTTTGTCAGAGAGTTTGTTTATCAAAATCAAAATGTTACGGAACCATAAGATAGTCACTGCTCGCTTCGGATATAAAATGGGTGAAATTTCCATATTAGAATCGAAATAAATCATACCCGCCAAATACTATATTGTCATTATAACATGGGCTTTCGTTGTTTTTGCAAATTTTACCCCTCGCTAACGCTCGGGATAAAATATTTGCAAAAACAACTCAAGCCCATGTTATAATGACAATATAGTATTGCGGCCATGTTTTATTTCTTAATTAAGCATTGAATCTTAATGGTTCTGTTTATTTAGCTTTTCTTGACACTAGCTCTTTGCAGTTTGTTAAGAAATCTGGTAATGTCTTTCTGATAGCAGTCAAAAAGGGAACAATTTCACTTTTTTGAAAGTACATGTACCTTTTAATTTTTTCATCCGATTTAAAAGCTATGGATTCCTCCTGCATTAGCTTTCAGTAATATGTCTTATCGTCTCCGAGTTATATAGACAAAAGGGGACAACAAAAAAAATCTCATTTTACAAACTACCTTATGTTTCATTTTTCATCGAATTTTAAAATGTTTTTTTCTCTCGACAGTAAATCTTAATAGCAGATTCCGGTAACGCCGTATAGTTTCTGTTGTGAATTCCGCGTAATGGACGTTAACGTTGTTTTGTGCTAATGTAACGTCACGTCTCCATGGCGGGTATCTATAAAAAATGCCAGAAACTGATTAAAAATCCAGAAAAACTGGGACGTAACTTATATTCTTTACGCACTAGGGGATATCGACAGGATATTCTGCACGTGTCCGTTAAATTAGCTTTGGGATCCAGTGACCTGAGGATTTTACACACATACTGGCCTCTCACTGATACTGCCGATGTCTACTGAAATACATGATGATTCTTTACCAAACCCATCTGGGAGTTTTGAATTTGATTTTTCTTCTGTAGTGCGACAGTGTTTTACCAGCAGACTAGGCTCCTTGAGCTAGCCGGTAGTTTAGCGACGAGCACTCCTTGACCCATCTTTCAAAATTACGTTTTGTTTCCCCATTTTCCTTTTCAAGATTGTGGTCATTGAGTTAGTAGTCTACCTGTATGGGTTTTATTCGTATGTATACTAGAATGTGTGCAGCAGTCTCTCGCTATCTTTAATTCTTGACACCCAGACATGAACTATGTTATGCGTATTTGTGGGGTACATCTGGCTGTTTATTTCGTCTGGAGACAATGCAGCCGTATAATGCTGCCTAAGCAGCACAAAAATTATGTTTTACTATATTTGATAGTCAACTGTCAACTTATATTTATTCCCCATAACAAAAGTTCCTTTGGAACAAATATTATAAACTTCTTCCTTTTGGAACAATTGTTATATAACATTTATTCCGTTAAGAACAATCAAAGCTCTATAAGAGCTGAAAGTGTTCGTATGTGTTGAAGTTTAAGGTGTCTTAGTGGTATTATTCCGCCATTTTTGTTTAATACTTGTTCATTTAGTTTATTTGTATTTACTTATAGGTCATATGAGTAGACTTTTAGGTATTTTTTGTAATTATTAACAAGGACCCCACTGGAAATAAGTCCTTTTGATCTTATTGATTATCCAAATGTGTTCAATATTACAATATATATACTTTTGAAACTACCGGTATTCATTGCTTAACATTGTTTTATATATTGTTTTATGTGTACACGGTATGACTGTATGCACTTGCCTGAATAAATATTATTATTATTATCATATTGATATCACTATAAAGAAATTATCTTCATAGGGGTTTTTATGCGCGACCCTCCTTTTCAGTCGTATGAGATTTCGATGCTGTTTTTGTCTAATACTTGATGCTCTTTTTTATCAAATACAAACATCTAGGTGTTATAGAAGACTTTACTTTTTATTGAGGGAGGCAAGACATTCCTCTTTTATTGTGTTTTGGGCATTTCAGCTGGTTCTTAAATATTTTTGGTCAAATAAATCAGTTGTGAACTGTTTTTGGACCATTTGATGTTCATGTTCTGTTAAATTTTAACTTAGTTTTAACTGTAAAAGGGAAACAAAAAGCAGTGCTTGCTGTTCATCATTATGTTGCTGTTATTTGAATTTACAGTTGACTGTTTTGGGGGAAATTAAAAGATTGTAAGTATGTTAATAAAACCACTCTCTCTCTCCTTTATTAGTTGCCTGATGTACATTTACTGCATTTCTCCTTTTATTCCATTCTTCTATAAATAAAGCAAGCATTACATTTTTTAAATATTTTTTTGCCTTTTCTGATTCAGTCAAAAGAGTGGTGTTCTGGGATTTTGAGTGACCTTTCGTGCATTCACTCGCATAGCCATCATGTGGTGCTTGCAGCTCGTTGTATCAGGGATTGTGAACCCCGATTCATAACTGTTACTATGATTGCCGGTGGTCCATCCAGTTACATAACTTTATTTACGTCGCCGAAGCCTTAAAATCAACAAAAAAGTCAACCAAAGTCGTCATATTTACGATTATTTACATGCCGGATCTAATCAGCTGTTTTTCACACGACGATGTAAACCCGATTCTGATTGGCTAATATCGAGAATATGGTTAACTCCCTTTCGAGAATTTAGATTATCTCCCTTCAGCCAAAATCCTGTAAACAAACATTTTTTCGTGTGAATTTCTCAAAATCGTGTTTTATGCCAGTTTTTTGTTTCACGGTCGTGACAGGTTAAAATCGTGTAGATCACGCCAAAATCGTGAAAGTTGGCAGGTATGCTTAGCAACAACTTTCATAAAGAAACCATTTTGACATCTTCGATATTTTTTTTTCATTTTTCATATTCCTACGCGTGAAACAAATAGGCCCTATTTTCGTTTTAATAATGTAGTCGATAATCGTTTAATTTCTCAATGCAGGAAATTTAATAAGTTTAATAAAAGCGAAGTAGTAATTGGAATTGGTTTGTGTGTATTATAAACGTCTCGTACTGTATACTCTAGCCTATTTGACACCTCCTTTTTAGTTTCAATCCGCCATCACTTTAAAGCCTTTAAGCACCTCGATTCCCACTTTAGCTGTGTTCAAACATTTTTACCATTTCAAGACAATAGTATGAAACGTTCTACCAGATTATTCAGTAAGTTTACTGTATTATTTACAATTTTATAAGGGATCTTTAACCTGTTTAAAAGTTTCCCGCCCTGCAACATCTATTTTTATCCAATTCAAGCTGGACTGATAGCTAAACTGTTCATGACGAACACTAAAAACTATAATACTTGTTCCTTTGGAACAAATACTTTATCCTTTGGAACAAATATTATGAAAGAACAAATAGCACATGACAAACTACAGTAATCAGTAATGAAATTATAATTTGATATATAGTGAACATATCAAATTGAAAAAAAAATAAATCCGTATTTAATAATGTTCTTATTAAAAATTCTGGCATTACATAAATAGTTGACCTTACATAAAGACATTAAGAGTATTGAGGACCACGGCAGGGTACATATGAGAGCACTGGAGAAAAAAAAAATTCAAGTGCATCAGTGCATGTTCGTCGAATCAGTCATAACAATTTGACACAAAGGTAGCCATAAATACCCCATATCAACAGAAATAAAACATCATGAGATTTCTACAACCAATCAGTACGTTGCGATTCAGTATTACAGGTCGATAGGTTATATTTCTACAACCAATCAGTACGTTGCGATTCAGCATTACAGGTGGATTGGAGCACAGGGTCCTGTAGCAATATTTGCAATAAGAAATACATAAATATTGAGATAGTGGGCGGTCTATGTTCCACATTGTAGACCGCCCACTATCTCGATATTACTTCATTTCATTGCTACAAACCCCTGCGATTTGTGGTATGACATTTCACATGCAGTCACGCAAAAAAAAACGACATCATGAGATTTCTTCAACCAATCAGTACGCTGCGATTCAGCACTACAGGTCGATTGGTGATATTTCTACAACCAAGCAGTACGTTGCGATTCAGCATTACAGGTCGATTGGTGCACAGGGTCCTGTAGCAATTATTTGCGGCAAGAAATGTATAAATAATGTTCCACATTGTAGACCGCGCCACTATCTCGATATTCATTCATTTTATTGCTACAAACCTCTGCGATTCGTGGTATGACAATTCAGTCACGCAAAATTGAACACGAAAAAGCCACTGTACTCGGTTTTGACTTTAAATACGACACTACTACGTTTAAATGTGTATAATATCATGTACCTTATAAATAATAATCTGTTACTCTCATATATCATGAACCTATAACTCTCATAAACAATGAACCTGTAACAACTACTGATAACAAATGGGCTGCCCATGAAATAGACGAATAGGCCATATCCGAGTTCTGGTATTTAGATTTACCAGTTGTTGTTTGTCCGCCCTACGTCACAAACATGTCCGCCCCATGTGACCAGTTAAATGACGTTGTAGGCTTTGTGACGTGACGTTTTCCATACTGTGACGGGTTGAAAAGAGGTCCGGTAAATCCTAATACCACAGCTCGGATAGGGTCCTGTAGCAATATTTGCGGTAAGAAATGTATAAATATCGAGATAGTGGGCTGTCTATGTTCCACATTGTAGACCGCCCACTATCTCGATATTCATTCATTTCATTGCTACAAAACCCTGTGATTGGTGGTATAGTCACGCAAAATTGAACACGAAAAGCCACTGTGCTCGGTTTTGACTATAAATGTGTACAATATCATGTACCTTATAAATAATAATCTGTTACTCTCATATATCATGAACCTATAACTCTAATAAATCATGAACCTGTACAGCTACTGATTACAAATGGCGCTGCCCATGAAATTAGAAACGTGTGCAATGCTGAAACAAAGAAACAAAGATTTAACGTTTCGGGATCTAGTAACGATTAAGCGTGGTCATGTGATGGTAGGGGTGCAAATATGGGATTTAAGAAATACAATATTGGAAAAAAGTATTTTTACTAAATTCAATAGTCAACTACAGTAAACAATTATAGAATTTTAATTTGATACTGAACATATAAGGAATAAAGAAAATAAATCCGTAGGCAAATATGTCCTTATTAAAAATTCTAGCATTACATAAATAGTTGATCTTAAAAAAGCCATTAAGAGTATTGAGGTACACGACAGGGTAATGTGAGATCAATGAACAAAATCTTTAGAATAGATAGATAATTACACTAAAGGGAAACGGGACAGAGAAAGGGGAGGTTTGGGTACCAGGTTTAACCCTACCGCTGGCTTTTGCTAGTGCCGGTACCAAGTCCGGCTGTCCCGAGTTCCTATCGTCGTTTACGTTTGTCTTTTGTATTTTTATTGTGGTTTTTTTCTTGTTCAGTTCCTATTTACTTTGTGGCATGTGGCTATGTTTTTCGGCCACTGAAGGTGTTTTCTGTTATCTTTTTTATTCTATTTGTAATATACTAAGACGTCTTTTCTGTCATTCCACAAAAAAAGAGCACCGTGGTTTGGCGACTTTTGGGAGAGACTCATAGGAATCACCAAAAATTGTATAAAGAAGTTTTTAGGGCGTTCACTTATTCATGTTGAACTTTTAAGGACAACAGTAACCGAAGTGGAAACCATTCTCAACGACAGGCCGTTAACTTATGTGTCATCGGACCCCGCAGATGAACCACTTACTCCGTCGCACTTACTCTACGGAAGACGGATGACGTCACTGCCGTATCCAGAGGATCGAGGATTAGAACATTCGCCAATTGGAATGACTCATGAATCTATGAATAGACTCTTTCGACAGAAAACACACATTATAAATCAGTTTTGGTACAAATGGAAACACGAATACCTTAGATCTTTAAGAGAGTATCATCGCAATTCGGGAAGCGACAAACAAGTTATAGACGTTGGAGATGTTGTACAAGTGTATGATGATTCACCAACGACTAAATGGACTCTAGCCGTAGTGGACAAACTAAACAAAGGAGCTGATGGACTAATCAGGTCTGCAATGATACGCACTAGATATATACTTACTTCACGTCCGATTGTAAAATTATTTCCTTTAGAAGAAACAGCAAACAGAGACTGTGTTAATGATCCTGATTCAATAAATATGGACTGTACACAAAACTCGTGTCGAAAAGCAATACTTGATGCCATGGAGAAGATAAAGAAACTGACTGTTTAATTTCATTTATAGAGACTGTTGAATTCTGTTTAAGTTTAAATGGACATTTATTTGACTTAGAGACACTTAAAGAACAGTGATTTCTTGATATTTCATTTTTGTAATGTTTTCAGTAATTTCATTTCAAATTTTACTTTCGCGCGGCCCCAGGATGTTGTGAATTCCGCGTAATGGACGTTAACGTTGTTTCGCGCTAATGTAACGTCACGTCTCCATGGCGTGTATCTATAGCTTTTTATCATATATTTAGTAATAAATACAGACGTTTTGAATATGTGATACAGTGCATGACTTTCATTCCGTGTTCACACAATGACGTCATACCCTTTATCGCATACCCTTTATTGCATACCCTTTATCGCATGGCTTACCCTTTATCACATTCCATTTTTCAAAAAAAAATAAATAAATTCAATTTTACTTTTTTTTATTAAAAAAAAATCGGGGGCAAAAAAAAAAATTTTGGGGGGAGGATGACAAAAATATGTTTGGGGTGAAATTGTTTTGTGAGGATCAGTTTAGAAAATTTAGCAAACTTTTTTCCTTTACATGTTTGAGTTAGTCCAAACTTCTAGTCCTTTCCGTCCATTTTGAAATTTTCCTCTTCACAAAATACATGCATTTTCTCTTACCGATTTTAATTTTTGGCAGTATTTTTCGGATTAGTAGTCCTCTGTTTAAATATAATACATGGGGCCCGAGGGCTGATATTGGTCGAGGGATGATACGGCATGTGATACGGATTTTGCCATGTATTATTCCCTATGTAATATACTATGAAACGTATTCAAGACGTCTTTTCTTTCATTCCACAAAAGTTACGATAATTTCTACATATTTACAATAGTTTCTTAGCTATTACGGTCTAAATTTCCACTTCTACAATGAACTTAAGTTCTTATTCATATCGGATTTTAACTTGATTGTTTCTTTGATTTCTTCTTGATGTTAGTTCTAATAGTATCCCGACAGATTTTGCAGACAATCGTTCCTGAGCTACACGGGACAAAAAGGGACAAAAAAAAATCCACTTTACAAAAAAAGTTAAAGTTTTAATTCTTATCGGATCAAAAGGACAAACATCAAATTTTACAGAGCATTTCAATTTTTTTTCATCTCATTTAAGGTAATAGGTACGTTAATAACAAAGTTTCCGGATTTCGATGAAATTTTACATGCAAGTGCATCAAATGAAGCTGAATTCCAAGGTGAAATAAAATCAGTTTAGCTATTTTTATGTTTGAAAAATGGCCGATTGAAAAATCTATCAGTTATGTTGTTTTCATATAGAATCCATGTAAAACGTACAGAAAAATAATATATGAAACGTCTTTAAATTGCGCGTTTATAACAAGAGGCTCTCAAGAGCCTGTATCGCTCACCTGGACCATGGCCGACATAGATAAAAGGCATTTCCAATAGGAAAAACAAAACATAAAATTTAGCAGAATACTTTTTTTTTCTAAAATTACAGTATTCTTATTTGGTTTCCATGGCAACTGAAAGATCCACCATCCATTACAACCCATAACAGAACACCATTCAAAAAAAATTTGGGCAGGGGTTCCCCTTATAATCAAAGTAATACATATTGCTGAAATTAAAACATTCAGACCACATTTCAAATAAAAATTCAAAAATTTGGGCAGAGGTTTCCCTTAAAATCAAAAGGGCCAATGTAAAAACTATGTTCCAGATGGTGGCCATCTTGGATGAGTTACAGACCTACCAGATACATTTTGGATGGGACTACCTAAGAACAATTGTGGCTTAGTTTGGTTATAATTTAACTGGTAGTTTCTGAGAAGAAGATCTTTGAATGTATTTTCCAAAGGGTCCAATTTTAAAACTATGTTTCCGCTGGCGGCCATCTTGGATATAGCGCGAACCCTAAAAACTCTATTTTTGTAAGGGAGCACCCAAGGACTATTGTGGCCAAGTTTGGTGCCAATTGGCTCAGTAGTTTCAGAGAAGAAGATCTTTGAATGTGTTTTCCCATAGGGTCCAATGTTAAAGCTATGTTTCCCACTGGTGGCCAATATCTTGGATATTGCGCGGACCTGAAAAACACCTTTTTTGTAAGGGACCACCAAAGGACTATTGTGACCTAGTTTGGTGCCAATTGGCTCAGTAGTTTCAGGGAAGAAGATCTTTGAATGTGTTTTCCCATAGCATCCAATGTTAAAACTATGTTTCCCGTTGGCGGCCATCTTGGATATCGCACAGACTTGAAAAAACACCTTTTTTGTAAGGGACCACAAAAGGACTATTGTGGCCAAGTTTTGTGTCAATTGGCTCAGCAGTTTCAGAGAAGAAGATCTTTGATTGTGTTTTCCCATAGGGTCCAATGTTAAAACTATGTTTCCCGCTGGCGGCCATCTTGGATATCGCACAGACCTGAAAAACACCTTTTTTGTACGGGTCCACCCAAGGACTATTGTGGCCAAGTTTGGTTCCAATTGGCCCAGTAGTTTCAGAGGAGAAGATCTTTAAATGAAAAGTTTACGCCGGACGGACGGACGACGGACGCAAAGTGATGGCAAAAGCTCACCCTAGCATTAGCCAGGTGAGCTAAAAACTTATCCTACAATTTCTCTGCAAAAAGGATATGTTTTAAACAATGAAATTCCCATTTTAATGGTGTAAATTTTATATAGGGTCACCTTAAGGTAGATGGGTACTCCAAATATTTTTCCATATATTTTTTTTATTTTTACAGGAAAGTTTCTTTATTATATAAGCATTGGAATAAAAAAATTAAAAGGGGGGGGGGGGTCACCGTGCTTGTTTTTAAAATAACTGATATCAAAATAATCAAATATTTCTAATGAATATATAGGGAAAAACAGGTATATTGTTGATTTCTTTAAAACTTTTCTATAGATTTCTTTTTACTTTACTCATGCGTTAGCCCTTTGAACATACTTTCAAAAAAAATAAAGAAAAATGGGGATCACCGACTTTGTTTTCCATATAATTTGTAAAATGTGAATTTTCATAGTGAAATCTATGTAAAATATTTTTTACAAATTATCTTTTCAAAAATGCTCTTCTAATTTATTTAATTATCGAGTTACCATACCTCGTCTAATTAGATAAGGACATGTGAAATCAAGTCCATGTAGGTCTTTTGCATTTTATATTATGGATATAATATTGATTGTTTTATTACAAATAAAATATTTGCATATTTAAAAAGCAGATAATATCATAACAGCATAAATAACAAATTCAAAATGGCGGAAGACTACCGAACTTCTTTTGGACGTAAACACTTTTCTTTATTTACGTTATGCCTTGTGACTTCTGAGCCAAAATAAAATAAAATAGTTAGGCCAAAATAACACTTTTACAAACTACCTAAAATTATTATTTTATGGGATTTTAATTGGATCGTTTCATTTTTAGCTCTAAATAGTATGTTTACAGTTTTTGCGTAATTTTCACCGTTTCTGAGTTACAAGGAACCAGTGGGAGAAAAACGTAGCCTTTACTAAGAGATACTTAAATTAGTATATTTCATCTGCTGGGGTTCGTGTCTTCAGATTTTTCTTTAGGTTTAAGCTTTCAGGAGAATCTATCTACTTATTTTGAGAGGCTTTTACTGTTTCAGATTCTTACTATGTAACTTAAATTTTAATGTCATTACAGTCTAATGGAATTCATCTTGACAATTTTCTGCATATGCGCATTCAGACAACTTATGTCTCATCAGTGCAGATCAATCAAAAAGATTTAAAAGCCAATTAACCAAAAAACGTGTGAAAGCTGATGGAGAACAAATAAATAGAAAAGCAAAAACACAGCCACGGGCAGAGCTATGCATGAGGGAGATACTCCATTCAGTAAAGCTACAGATGTTGCATAACTCTTATAATTTCGTAGCTTTAAAGGGACCAACGGATGTTTTAATTTCTTAGAAAGAACTTTAAATACTTAATTTTATTGGAATTTTATGGAAACATGTTTCTTTTCATTTTTCTTGGTGTGCATTTTTGTGATCTATCGTTCTTTTTCAGATCTATTAGAAGACGTATTAATGCGACAGCTTCACTCTTTCAGTCACTTTTTGTCAACATATTAATGTGGAGAAGATAAAAGGAAGCACTAACAATGGCCGAAAATTACAATCACATGCCACAATTTACCAGGGAACTGCACAAGAAAAACAATAAAAAGACAGAGGGTAAATGCAGACAACGATAGGAACTCGGGATAGCTGGACTTGGTTACAGTACTAGCAAGACCCAGCGGTAGGGTTAAACCGGATACAATGACCAAGTGTGAATCCATTGTTATTGTTTGTTTAAATATTGTAGAAGCTAGCAATATTGTAATTTATATCTCTTGCAAGTACAAATAGATTCAAAATATATAGTGTTTTTTTGGTGAGGGGGATATAGATTCTATAGTATATACAATTAAACATTACATTTCTTTCCTTTTTATCAATTTTGTATTTATTTCCAATCGGAAAAAAGACTCGATATAACAAATATAACCCAAAACTAGTACGTCAATTGTTCGAAGAACAATTGATAGGTCTTTCCCGGAAGTTGCATCATAATGTTTTCATTATTGATTTGTTGATAACACCAAGATTCTAAGCTTGAAAATTCATTTATTGATTCATAAACGTGGTATAAAAAATTTGACTGTGACCTTGACCTTTGACCTTGACGTCATTTTGAAGGTCATAATGTCCCGAACATTTTTTGTGTTGAAAATATCTTTGTATCTTCAATGGTATTAGAGCTAAAAGCAAAAAACACAAATTCGGACATTAAAAATCGGTTTTTGGTCCATAGGCCCAAAACGGTTGGTCCAATCATTTCGGACCCAATGTAGCAAATGTAGATTTCAACAAGACACACATTTTCTCCATTACATTTAATCAGCTATCTGTTACGGTTTACGAGTTAATCCAATAACAAGGTCTGCGGTCAAAGTTCAAAGTGACCAATGACCTTTGACCTAAGCGTTTTTAGATGTAACACATATCACCTAAGATGAATGGAAAAGGTTCCAGGCTTCTATCTCTTACCGTTTTCGAGAAAATCATACTCAAAGATGTGACGAAATTTTGCGGGGAATAACTCATGAATGGTCCACTGTAGAGTTTCGGTCCAAATGTAACGAAGGTCCGTCATGACCTAACAAACATTTTTGCCATTACATTTCTTCAGCTATCTCTTATGGTTTCTGAGTTTAGCCCATAACAACGTTTTCGGACTTTGGGCGAAAATTCGTGAACGAAAAAAGATTTTTGGTCGATGCCTATTTCTTATCAGCTAGACATGGTCTAAACTTTTGTGCTAAAATATCGAAAGGATATGTCCAGCCGTTTTTCTGAAAATGAGGCAGAAAAGAAGAAGAATAATAATAATCAGAAGAAATACAGAAAGGTCTTTCCCTTGGAAAGGGGAAAGACCTTAATAATAATAATAATCAAAAGAAATACAGAAAGGCCTTTCTGTTGGAAACGGGAAAGATCTTAATTACCCCCTCCCCTGTCCTTTCCTCGTGCTTGTATTACCCTGGGGTTAAAATAAAACATGTTTTGGCAGAAAGTATTACGTTTACTCTATTCTTCGTTCTTCTCTGATAAGGTTAGAGGTTCAGCACTATTCACTGATATTTCTTTTACTGAATTTAATGCCCTTTCGACTCACTTCGAAAATTACATAAACCAGAATTGAAATTCCGTAAAAACGAGGGTGCACTGCTCTTAATAATAAGCTGTTTGCGAGTCACATCATATTTAGAGATCAAATGTTTATATCTTTGTTAAAACCTCTTAAATGTGTTTAACAATTTATAAAATTTGTAACATTGTAAAAGTTGTAATAGTCAAGTTACGTTCATTAATCGTACTAGTTGTGATACATACACTCCGTACGGAAGAGCTACAGCAACCTTGCCGTCAAGAAAAGGGAAATTAGTAATAGCGAAATCAAAATAATCCCTTTTATTATAAATTTTAGCTATAATTTTACCAGAGTCAGATCGATAGTAAGATCGAGAAATGGGCAGTATTTCGAATCATTGTGGATCTATTAAGTTTCAGTTTTTGTGGGTAATTGATTCATTAAGATTTGCTTTATTTGGATACATAGAATAAATAAACATAATTGTTATTCACCTACATGTATGAGGCAGAGGGAACAACACAACAAAAAGTATGTATGATTTAGTTTAGATTGTGTGAGCATCATGTTATTCTTTCTATTTTTATGTAAAAGGTTTTAAAAAAAATAATCATGTACAACTTTTATCATTAATACATGTTCACTATCATGAAAGAACGGTTGACTTGCATTCCCTGCGAAATTGACTTGTGTGTTCCAGATGTATTATGGGAAAATAAACAATCAGTAAGACGAAAAATGTGGCATTTAGGTTAAAAATACAATTTTTTCTAACATAAATTAGTATTTGACGTCGAAATATATAAGTCATGATTACAAAATACCTTTATATTAGAATAATTTAAAATTTGGCATATTTTAAAGGCATTTTACCTATTTATGATTTTAGGTAATAATTTCATTATTAAAACATCTGCTCTTTTTACAAAACATGTCTTTCGCATTTAGCAACCTAGGTTCATCGTTGTAAAGCCGCATCATATCGTAACAGCTGAAAATATCAGTAAATGCGATAGGGTTATGTCTTGAGAGCGAAAGTTTACTTGTTTTCTTGCATAGGAGCGATAGTTTACTATGATGAATTTAAATAATAGTGCGATCGGACATAAAACTTCATATTTCGTTTGCTAATCACCACCAAACGGCTACTTTAATATTCGATTTGTGAAAAGAGTACAATAATGTAAATAAATGCTCTATAATGTGCAAACAAAGAGCTTACTGAACGATTGATGCTTAAAAATGTAATTTATTGTGTAGTGGGCTAAAGTTGACTCTGATTTATGCTATAGTTGTTTATTGTACTCCCAAAAAATAATCATAATTTACTTGGGTTTTACAAAACAAATGAAAATGATATCAATGAAAGTAACAACGACAAATGCGTATTTTGAAAATATTAAACGATTCCTAATTTTTGAAATGCAGTTCTACGCTTTACAAATGAAACATTTTTATTCTTTTAATTTTAAGATGATGGACCGGACTCATTTTCAGATTTCTCTATTACCGCGAATTTCTACAACTTATAAAATACAAAAAAGTTACAATTATTTTGAATACACAAAAATGTTTACACTCTCAACTGTAAAGTCACATAACAAGTCAGTCACATTAGAAAAAGTGAGTGTGGTATTCAAAAGGTATTCAATAATAAACTTATTGCAATTTAAATTTGCAATTCCAGTTATTGCAAATCTTGTGCAACCAGTTTTGACAGCTACCACATTAGTGTTAATAATTTGAAAAATTTCATGAGACTTGCGAAATTCAAATAAGTTAGTTGATAACGAAATACCGAAATTACTGTTAATTTTTTTCTGCATATGCGCATCTATGTCTCAACAGTGCAGATCAAACCACATCATTTGGAAGTCCTTGAACCGAAAAACGTGTAAAATCTGATAGAGAACAAATAACCAAAAGGATCTAAATAGACAAGCCAAAATTCAACCAAAATTGATATCTTAATACACTTTTACACTTCTGCAATTTAAAAAGCATAGAAATTTGATAATCCTATTAGAAAATGCATTTTCCCTTGAGATTTTACTATTTTTTCACTATTTCCATTGGGAGTTTGAATTACTAGTATTGCCATTGGAAAAATGTTCCCATTGAAGTTAACGAAATCCCATGGCCGTAGCAAAAGTCCTATAAATTATTTCAAAGTCCCATGAGAAATACAAATATTTGATATTTACTGATTTTTGGGAATTCTTTTGGTTTTATGCATTTTTTGACATTTTCTAGATCGTGGATTTCCAATGTTTGGGTTCTAGTTCTGCTGATGAGGAACTAATTTCCGAAACAGCCTTACAGCTCATTTAAATTATTTGCACGGTTGAAGCTAACATATGTGTTATGGTCTCATGTTCATTTACTCAATATCCTTTCGTAAAATGTAGTGAAATACCATACGAAACTGTATTTTCCATTAGATTTTGAAATTCCCAAGTTTCTTTTGTAAATTGCTGCTGTGTTAAATCATAAGATATAGAGTTAAAAATATGATTTTGTTCAGCTCTTTGCGATTTATTCAAACTTCTTGGTCATTCTCAAAAATGGTGGCACGAGATTTGCAATCATTGGAATTGCAAATTTAAATTGGAGTCAGTTAATATTTAAAACACTTTTGCAAAGTTCTCAATATAATTTGAGAATAGTAGAGTCAAAATGAAATCTTGGAACTTACACCATGGAAAAGAATACAGCAGTGATACACAAAAAAACTCTAGCACATATGCAAGAAAATTTCGCTTTCAGATATCTGAGTACACGAGTTAACTATAACGATGAAGTTCTTGACCACCTTCGTTTGTTTCAGTATATATCTTTTATCCCTTGGATTTTATTTGTGCAAGATGACTTAAACTGCACGAAATGTTTTCAAGTCTATAATATATCAGATTTTAAACTGTTGATGGTGTTGTTGTTCTTAAAATGGCGTTTAAGTCAAACAACTGACCCGAAGACACTCGATTTGTCGATTTTAATATGTGTGTTGAAAAGACAAAACTAAGATACAGAACATACGTTTAACAAGAAGTATTAAGAAAATGGGATGCAACAATCATATCTTGAATTATGTAAAAAATGTCGTTTTAATTGAGAAAAAATCAGATATATCAGACGACAAAAAATTTAGAATGTAAGCAAACTTTACTGAGAATGCAAGTCAACCGTTTTTCCCATTCGCACTTTCATCATCTGAAGTATGAACACTCTATCTGAATTGCAGTCCAAAAGCCACCTACAAAATAACAGTCCATGAGAAAAGAGTATTCCTACTATAAAATAGGCTCTAATTGAAAATGTGTTTGATATAAAATTATCCCAAAATTCAGTAGTATAAAAAAGTGTTAAAGTAGACATGAAATACATGGGTGATTTGGGCTATATAGACTGAAAAGTTTACACAATTTTTATCAGTACTAAACACTTCTTGTAAAAATTGAGTCGTTAAATTTTCACCAAAAACTGAGAATAGAAATTGGTTTATTTAAGATATACTTATTTAATAAATTTACTTAATAAATTTAGATATACTTATTTATTAAGATATACTTATTTATCAAATTTTATTTAATAAAGTTCAGTCAACTACAGAGGATTTACGGTCGTCACCACGATTTGACAGACCATTACAATGTTTCTGTTTCACAAATGAGAACAGATATTTTTGGATAGATCCAGAGTTTGTTACCGGACTGACTAACACCGACTGTGACAAAACCGGACTTTTCACTGGCAGTGTGACGGGTGCCACGCGTGGAACAAATCATGCTTACCCTTCCGGAGCACCTGATGATACCTCAGTTTTTGTAGGGGTTCACACTGCTAGTGCTTTAGTTTTGTGGCGTTGTTGTTATTTTTGTTTGTTTTGTCTTTGTCATACTGTCTCAATTCGTGTTGCTGTGAACTGCCGTGATGTTAAAGGAATCCAGTTTTATATATTCTTCATTACTCTTAGATATCATTGCACGAAATGTAGAGTTATTGTGCTAGTAATAAATACCTGGATGTAAGGAAGTGATTTACATGACAAAAAGAATATTTATTTGATTTGTGATTTTTTAAAATTTTTTAAAATTTTAATTATACCTATCACAATGGTTCTATTTATTTATGTAAGTACTATGAAAGAGAAAAACAGAGTTATCTCCCCATACCCCAGGTCTACCCCTTAAATTGAAATCCAAAAGACAAAAATATATGTTAAAAAGGGTCAAGATTATACCCTACTCTAAGCAGCCCAAGAGGGTAAAGGTTTGGGTGACCGGTATACTTAATTATAATCAGTTTTAATTGATCATATTTTCTAAAGTCATCGTGGTTAATATGAAATAAATTTCTCATTTGTATTTGTTATGTAATCTATTTCAGCTAAAAATTATGAATAATCGAGATTGCATTTCGATTACTTCATAATTGACTGCAACACTTTTATTAGATCAATAAATTTATTTTTGTGCAATACTTAAGAAGAAGTTTATTCGTAATAATAACTTAATTACAATTATTTGCTTATGAATTTTATATACCCCTTATTTTGTGTTCGATGGCAATACTGGTGGACCAGAGGTTCCTGAGAGTATTCACATCCCCAGTAGTCAGACTTGTCTGACATGAAAATATTACGGTACTAGCGTTTGATAGAAATTTACTAATAACCCTTTAAAATAACAAGTCTTTATTTGTATTGCACTTGGTGGATGTCCTTAGTATTAGATTTGGCCTCCTATTTCAATGTTTTAAGTAATGCGTACATTTTTTCTGACTATTTTGGGATGATGGTTTTCCATATCAATTGATTCTAATGTAGCTGATGAGAGGTTACAGCTTTGAACACATGTACAGCATAAATATTTACTGTTTATTATGTTACTTTGGTATATTTGTAATTTGAAACCACTTGGTTGATGTTACTGCTGATGGCCAAGATGTCCCCGAGGGTAGTCGCAAGCCAAGTAATCAGTAATCAGTAATCAGAATTCACCCTGATTTTAATAGACATTTACTGTTTTTATTAAAATTTTAACCTTTAAAAATACCAAATGTAACAGAGGGATAACAGGAAACATTTACAATAACTGAAAATTACCATCACATGCCACAATCTGCCAGGGAACTACACAGGAAAAACACAAACAAGACAAAAGACAAATGTAAACGATAGGAACTCGGATAGCTGGACTTGGTACCGGCACTTGCAAAAGCCAGCGGGGGTTAAACCGATTTATGGGTACACAAACCTCCTCTTTATCTGTCCCGTTTCCCAACAGTATAACAAACATACGAATAAAACCCAATACAGGTACACTACTAACTCTAAGACCACAATCTTTAGAAAGAAAGAATAAGACAAAACGTAATTTATAAAGATGGGTCAAGAAGTGCTCGCCGCTAAACTGTCGGCCAGCTCAAGGAACCTAGTCTGCTACTAAAACACTGTCGCACTACGGAAGATAAATCAAAATCAAAACTCCGCGAAGGGTTTGGTAAATAATCATTATTGATTTCAGTAGACATCGGTAATATTAGTTAGAGGCCAGTATACCTGAAAAATCTTCAGGTCATTGGATCCCAAAGCCAATTTAACGGAATCATGCAGAACATTCTATCAATATCTCCTATTATGTAAAGAATGAACATTCTGTCAATATCCCCTATTACGTACAGAATGGTAGTTTCATGATTTTTTTTATCAGTTTTTGGCATTTCTAAACAAAATTTCCGTAAAAACGAGGATGCACTACTCTAAGTAATAAGCTGTTTGCGAGTCACACTATATTTATATATCAAATGTTTATATCTTTTTATAAAACCTCTTAAATGTGTTTAACAATTAATGAAATTTGTAACCTTGTAAAAGTTGTAATAGTAATGTTACTTTCATTAAAGTCGCCAAAAGTAGAACAGACGCGTGCGAATCATACTAGTTGTGATATATACACTCCTTATGGTAGAGCTACAGGAGCTACAGGAACGTTGCCGTCAAGAAAAGGGAAATTAGTAATAGTGAAATCCCAATCTTGAAAGGAGAGAAAATGACAATATGTAATTTTGAAAGATGGGTCAAGGGGTGCTCTCCGCTAAACTTCCGGCTAGCTCAAGGAACTTAGGCTGCTGATAAAACACTGCACCTCTACGAAAGAAAAATCAAACTCAAAACGCCCCGAAGGGTTTGGTCAAGAATCATCATAGTAAGTAAGTAAGTAAGTAAAATTTATTGAACAAATCACTGGCCCATGGAGGTATATAACAGTACAAACATACATGATTAGACACAACAAACCAAATTGTAATAAATTATGAATATTGTAATTTGTTGAAATATATATAATATTATCATATATTTCAGTAGACATCGGCAGTATGCGTGACAGGCCAGTATATGTGTACAATTTTCAGGTCACTAGATCTCAAAGCTAATTTTACGGATGAAAGCAGAGCATCTTGTCGATATCCCCTATTACGTAAATAATGTTTGTTACGTACTCGGAGTTTTTTTTAGCTTTTCGATCCCATTTGTAAAACATTTTCCCCACATTGTACAACAATAATTAAAATGAGGTAATATAAAAGTATTAAATATATAATTCGTACATACATATAATAATCAGTTCAAATATATAATTCGTACACATATATAATAATTAAAATATTTTATAATGTTCTAGATACTTTATTGATTTGATCTGTCATTGTTAAATAACTATCAATAAATAAACAACCTTTTATATTATATTTGTTCAATTCCTTCACTTGATATTAAAGTTTTTAAATAAAAGGTAGTTCTACTCATTTTTGTTATTCACGGGGTTAATAACAAAACATCCTCCCAAGTCAGATGTTCTCAGTCCACACGTCCGTTCCCTCGAACGGACGTGGACTCAGAACATCTGACTTGGGAGGATATAACAAAATTACCGAACAGAAATGTCAAGCGCCAAAGTCCAAGAGGCAATAAGATCAATCATACAGAAAACAACCGGAAAATTGTCGACCGACTTGGTACGGGCATTTCAAAAACCGGTTCAATGGCGCGAAAAAACCTCGACTTTCATTGCGGTAGTGTAAGGTAGCAACAGTACTCTGAAAATTCAAAGTTGGCAGATTTTGTGATCCCTAAGTGATCCTTTTGCAGTCAATGATTGCAATCAGTGATTGTTTTTTCCTTGTGACCATTGATCATTCATCAAACAAGTATACGTGATCAATGATCATAAAACTATGTAATCCTTGATTGCAACATTGTTATCCTTGATCACAAGGTCGCAATCCTTGATCACAAGTTTGTGATCCTCGATGCGAAGCTTTGATCATTGATCACAAGAAGTTGTGATCCGTGATCACAACAGTATTGTAATTTATTAGATAATAATTGATAAGTAATTCATTGCATCTAGGAGTATTGAAAAATTATGACAGGAGTAAAAGTTTATTTATAATTTAGGTTAATTGCAAAATATTTAATTTTCGCAACAGGGGAGCCTTTTTGATAAAAATCTGGCAATCTTAAGATTTGAATCTAAAAACACAACACATAAATGTTATATTAAATATAAAGTTTCAGTGAAAATAAAGAATTGAAGAACATTTTTCAGAAAGGGGGGCCCGGAACCAAATTTTCCGAAAAAAAAAACCCCAAGAATTTTAAATATTTTCCAACCTAAAGGGGGCGGGCCACCCGCTCCCCTTAATCCGCCACTGGTAACAACAGGTTTATGTTGTACCTAAATACAAGGTATATTCAGTGATATTGTAAACTTCATTACTGTTTTGTAAAATTTATAGTCTGTCTGTCTTATACCAATTTCGATTAAACAGCAAGCAGCGGCTCCGCCATATCTTAAACTTATCCAAAAATAATAATACAAAAGAAATAAAAAAAAATAAAAGAGAAAATAAATCAATTTATTTTTCGAACAGAAACAGAGACATATAATTAGTTGGTTTTATATTTCTGACAGTAATGAATAAAATAAAAATAAATTCATGTATCAAACCAATTATATTTCTAATCAATCTATTAATAATAATAAAACACATTTCATTTCTTATAAATCCATAAATAATAATTTAAAAAAATCTATTGCTAACTGGACATAATTGTGAAAATAGCTTTACGAAGATGGGTTATACACATACAATGTAATTCCCGATTACTTTTGATATAAAGAAAACGTGGTGGGGAAGTATTACATAAATTGCATTGTAAAATTCTATATTTTATCGTTTTATCAACTACACTTGCCAATAGTCATACATGTAGATATTACAACACTTGCAATTCTTGATCACAATGCCTGTGATCCTTGATTGCAATAATTGTACTCCTTGAAAACAACTGTTGTGATCCTTGATCCCAGAGCTTATGATACTTCCATATCGACTTCGTTCCTTGACCTTCATCTTGAAATTGACAACAGAGGTACATTACAAACTAGCCTGTATGACAAACGAGATGACTTTACTTTTCCAATAGTCAACTTCCCTTTTCTTTGTAGCAACATTCCAAAAGCACCAGCATATGGAGTTCACATCTCACAACTCATTCGCTACTCAAGGGCTTGTGCTCGTTACAGTGACTTCCTTGATAGAGCTCAGTTGCTTACAAATAGACTACTATAATAAGCAAGGGTACTTTACAAAAAACTTAAAATCATCACTTCAAAAGTTTTACGGTCGACATCACGATCTTGTCGATCACTATGGGATATCTGTTTCCCAGATGACAACAGATCTTTCCCTCTACAATTAATTGGGTCCGTGTTGTTCATCTGTATGTGTGTCTTGATTTTTCTTTTTTGTTCCGTACTCAAGTGGCGTCCTTGTTTCTTAGTGTGTTCGATGTTGCCATTGTCCATGGATTGTTCGTTCTTTTGATTGATAGTTCCGTTACCTTATGATCCTTGGTCGTATCTCCTGCAATCATTGATAACAACACCTGCAATAAATGATCACAACTTTTTTGCGATCATTGATCAGAAGTCTTGTGATCAACGATCATAACTATTTTTTTGTGATCCTTGTGAGATCCCTTAGTGAACCTTTTGTAGTAAAATTGCTATGTTGAATTTTCAGGGTACTGTAGCTATTGAAAGGTCGTAGAAAAGAAATGATCATCATTTATTAAGAAAAAAGAATCTTGGACCGGAGTCCGGACCAAAACTTCAATTTTTTCCACAAGGGACTGATATCTTTTAAAGAACTTTTTTAATGATCTTATGAGACGGAATTTTTTTACGCTTTGATTAATAAGGCGGTCACGAAGGTAACTATGTCTAATGAGTAAATCTGTATAGTTTGTCAATCTTTAATACCCTTATAAAAGATTTCCAAGATTATCATTCGTTTTGTTGTGTTTGTTTAGTACATTAGTTGATAATGAAATTTCTCACATCGATTTAAATAAAGTCCAGAAATTTCATAATTAACTCAGTTCTCGTTGTAGAAACTATATTTCTACAACGCGAAGTTAATTATGAAATTTCTCACATCGAGTTAAATAAATTTTGTAAATGTTTGAAAACGAGGTTTGCCGGTTTTTTTAAACATTTGAAATTTTATTAAACAAGATGTGAGAAATCTCATAATTAACGTGTTAAAGTTTTAGAAAACACTTCTCTAATGATAAAATGTAAACACCGAGGATTATATTCCGAATAGATTTGGCGAGAAATTTCACGTGAGTTGTTCTCTCTCTTTAGAGATGAGAAATATTTCCATCACACCGGTCAGGCGATAGTATAATTTGATAGAAATCAGAGATCATTTCACACATGACGGATGATGCATACAGGGCAGAGGACAGTTACCCGGTCGGCACAGCCTGTCATGCAGGGCAGAAGACGGTTACCCGGGCGGTACACCCTGTCTCACCCCTTGACGGAGTTCACATGGACATGTCCATGTAATTTCTCATATTTATGTCTTTTAAATGGATTATGACACTCAATTACAAGTATACCATGCTTCCTTGTATTTTTCATGACGTGATAATGACAATAGACCGATTCAGAAATACTACGTCATTATAGGATTATTGTTGATTGTATGCTTATGATTGGATCACACTTCTTTGACGACTGCACTGAAATTTGCGATGTAAGTAATGAGGATGGAAGTCGAATTTCCGAATAAGTTCTCTGAAATAATAAATCGATATCTCTTAATTAACTCTTTATAGAACTTAGTTGCTGAAGGCTTGATGGTGAAGATGAAAAACAACAATAAAAGCGTTGTTCCATTGCTTGTATTTGTCGTGTATTTGTAGAAATTTTGTCTCATTTGCATTTACTCCATATCCCTTCATTGCTTATTTTAGACAATTGTCAGTTATAATAATAGGAAATTCTACAGGATTGTCATTATATATACAAAATATACTAAAATGCATAGAATTGATTTCATGCTAAACATTTTATTCATTAAAATTACATATGGAACATCATACAGCAAGGAGTTTTTTGTCTCCCATGAATTATGTCATTAAAATTTGTTACGATACCAAAGATTAGACATACTTATAATGATTAATCAATTTTTAATATTAACATTTTACAAATATGCAACGCATTTAAATGTCAGGAAGAAGTATTGTAATTTCCAGTCCACTCGAGATTTCAGTCCTGGGATTATGATAATGATGAAAATAATGACATCATTAATTCTAGATATGTATTAAAATAGCATGTCATTTCCAACAAAAGAAGGAAACGTGATTAGTGATTAGTTTCAATGGAACAGATATAGACATCATTGTCGAACAGGAGAAATGAATATCAATGTAGAACAGTAATATTCAAAACAGATATAATCCATTACATAAAAAAAGTTATCAGTGAACAAAAAAGTTACATTGGATTACACTGAAAAGTAGAATCAGTGAACAAAACAGTTATATTGGATTACAATGAAAAGCAGATAAATGATGATCTAGTAAGAAAAAAGTGATAATGAATCTAGTGGAAGTGGAAGAAAACCCACAATAATTGGCCTCATCGCCTTATCGAAGAAAAAAAAAGTGATGATCATAAACGATTTACAAAATTTGTGATATATCTCACCGAAGAAGAAGAATAATGTCGAACCTAACAGAGGAACAAATATTAGAGCAGTGGAACAAAGAACAATCGGAAATATACTTAGTTAATTCCGTTATTTTGATAATATATATTTTCATTGCAATAGCTGGGAATAGTTTGGTAATATTAGTGTATAAATTTAAAATGAAGGATAATATAGACGATCGTTATTTCATACCATGGCTGGCTTTGTTTGATTTGTTGGCTTGTACATCAAGATGTTCATTTGAATTTGCCCGTAAACGGAATCCTGTAAACTTTCGCGGTACACTTCTCTGCAAGTTATGTTGGATTCCGATTAATATTACAGCCTTTTCCTCTATGATCCTGCTGTTTGTTATAGCTTTGCAAAGATACTTAAAAGTATGTCGTCCATTTGGGAGACAGATGACGTTGTTCTGGAAACGAGTTTCACTTGTACTAACTTTGTTAATAGCGATTGGTCTTTCAATGGCTCTTAATGTTTATAATGAGGAAGTACCTGTATACAACAAAGAATTGAATGTTACCGGTTACGTTTGTGAAATTGATATAAATGGGATAGATGGGGGATTCTTCGTTTTCATATTTTTCGCTACTGTATTTGTTCTTGTAATCATGTGTGGCTTAACAACATTTAACATTCTGATTGGACGCACCATTTACAGGCAATTACATTTCCGAATGAAGTCAACACGCACTGTACCTCAAGCACAGAGAACAGAAAACAGAAATCTCCGATTGTCGACAATTTCTGGTGATGCAGCTGATCATGGCCCAAGGCAAGACATTCAACTTAAACATGACGACACTGCTGAGAGAAAAAGTCAAAAGGTTTCTCACAATTTTTCGTATATGTTTATGATGATTGCTATTGCATTTGTGCTATCATATATACCACAATTTATAATACTCTTCATGTCACTGTCAAGCGATAATTTCTGGGTAGACAGAAATAAAACTGAGCTTGTAGTGATGACATTGTTCCGAGAAATGAACGTTTTGAACAATATAGTAAATCCATTTGTCTACGGATATTATGACAAGAAATTCAGAGAGAACAGTCTTAGATTGATGCGTTGTTACCGTTTACAATTTGCGCGATTTTATCGGCCGAATAGCGTAGCTCCACAAAACAACATGTAATTCAAAGTGCGATTTCTTTGCTTAAACTAAAAGAAATAATACAAAAATCTATGTCTGAAATAATGATGGTGAAATCGTGCATAAAAATTGATGGGAAAGATACTTTGTCTTTGTGAGCGAAAGAATAACTTGGTCGTCATAGTTTGTTACTGTTGATCGCTTTACATTGCAAGCAAATTCAATTCACCGCGGAATGAGCCGATTAGAATTATATAACAAATTGATTAGGAACCATTTAGAGTATAATGGCTACGACAAAGCAAGCATGTAATGGGTTAAAAGTATTATTGTGTGTGAATCGTAGATATCAAAATGAAATAATTTAGTGCTTTGTACCATCCATATGAATAGCGAAAGTTTTGCACTTTACTAAGAAAACCAATTTATTGGACTGTCGACTAGGAATTCCGGAGTAATTGAAGGCAGAAATCAATGGAAACGAGAATGACTGGTTTCATGACCTATTGATATAAATACATCCTAAAGCAAACTATGTATCAACTTGAAGTGTATTTATAACTTTTCCCACATGACAAATGTTTTACTAGATTTGAATTGACGAAAAATAAAACGGGAATTTGGAGTTCACTGTTCATTGCATGGGAACAACACCGGATATTGGTACTGGTGCCATCAAAGAAGAAAAACATTGAACTGTTACCGTACAGTAATCTTGGTACTAGCCAACTATTACGAAGTTTACTGTACGGTTACAGATCAAGGCTGTTCTCAATTGATGGTACCAGTTCTAGTACCAATATCCGGTGTTGTTCCCATATGGTGTTGATGTCATCGAGAAAGATATTTACACAAAATATCAATACTTCTGGTGGGAACACCAAGGGACAGACAATTTAACTTGAAAAGGGGATGTTTATTTTCTGGGCAGAAAATTTGTTTTTAACTTGCATCAACAAAATATTTGTTTTGAAATTAGTATTATTTTTTGGGGACAGAAAGCCTCCTTTAGAATATTTTTTTTCATCATTTTTGCTGCCAAAATATTTTTTTTTCAGATAAAATCAGAATCAAAAATATTTGAAAAAACCCCATACCCCCCTTTTCAAGTTTAATGGTCGGCCCCTTATTTATCTTACACCGTTTAGCTTGGGGTTAATTTATATTTGATCTATTTGTAGCGGTCCAGATTAATTGTTTTTTGTCAATTAAAATCTAGAAAAACAGCTGTCACTCAGAAAAAATATAAGATAAATAGTTTGTTTTAAAGTACGCACAACGAATTTTGCCGCAGCTTAAATCGCTGTAGCTATTTTGTTTTAATTAAGAGCATAATAAAACATATATGCTTCATTTTCTAATTTTTTGCCGCTGCTCTTGGTATATTTACCTTAATAATCAAAGTTCAAATAAAAATATTTTCCATAGACTTTAATGTTAATTTCACTCAAATTTCAAAGAAATTCGATGTGGGATGATTGATGAATGATTTACGCAAACCAAAGAACCAATAAAAAGACACAAAATCCGTTGCCGATGGATTACTTATTTGCATATAG
Organism: Modiolus philippinarum; assembly: GCA_002080025.1. Taxonomy (NCBI): domain Eukaryota; kingdom Metazoa; phylum Mollusca; class Bivalvia; order Mytilida; family Modiolidae; genus Modiolus; species Modiolus philippinarum. The sequence continues at coordinate 25,888 of MJUU01024213.1, forward strand.
GGTGCTTGTTTGTTGTTTATTCAGATGGCCAATGAACAAACAAAATTTTGTTTTGTTTACTAATTTGCATAAAAATGTTTACTAGGTAAATCTGAGAATAAAATTTGCAGAACCAATATCCAGTTACCATTCACTTTTATTAAAATAAATTGTTTACTGGTAAAAAGTTTTTGTTAACACTTTATCAAGTACGGCGAGAGACATTTGCGCTTTTTGATAGGACATTTGCGCTTTTTTAAAAGGACATTTGCGCTTTTTTAAATGGACATTTGCGCTTTTTGTAAAAAGGACATTTACAGGTATCGGCTAAAAGCACAGTTGTCAAAGGTCACTACAATAATATATTTTATAAAAGGCCTATTCTAACTGAATATTTTTAATTGTAAGTGCAAAAACAAATTGAGCTCTACTTTATTCCGTCATGCACTTTTTAAAGTGAGAATAACATTCAACTACGTAATGAAAAATGCTTGGAGAGTTGTATACAGTGAACTTTGAAAAATCTTTGTCATTTTTACCTCACTTGCTGTTTGAAGATAGGTAAACAAAGTTAAAAAAATAAAAGCGCAAATGGGTGTTTAATTTAATACAGGTATGGAAAAAATTGAAGCGCAAATGTCCAACTTTTAGAAGCGCAAATGTCCACTCGAATTACAGGTAAAAAAGCGCAAATGTCCTATGCCCATCAAGTAATAACTTAATTAATTTTTTGCTCTGCAATCGAGATTAACTCCCGACCCACGTGTTTTGGTTAATCGATAGACCCCAGGGCATNATACAGGTATTCAATTAACTAGGTATACTCCCTCTGTTTTCGACTCAAATTTTCTGTTAAAATAACAGAGAAGGATAATGGAAAACTTTTTAACCCTTTGTTGTAAAATTATGGTAATGCATGATCTGAAGCGGCAAAAAATTAGCTTTCCAATGGTGTATGCCGTGTCATCCTTTAACTTTTACTTAAAAAGATATTTGGAGAAAAGTCGCGGCAAATTTCGTTGTGGCTTCTTTAGGATGTATATATACTCTGTTTAAGGGTACTCTAGAGAGGTAAGCATGTACCGTTCAGTATAAGGCACCCATCACACTGTCAGTTAATTAATCCAGGGTAAACATGGTATAGTTACCGACACTATTTATCAGTGATCAATATTTAAGGCAATGTCTAAAACTTAAATATTGACCGTAGAAAATTTATTTGGACAAAACGCAATGGTCTTGGAATATTTTTTGCCTTTGTGAACGACACAAAGAGTTTTACTGAATTTAAAATTCTCCCTATCGCTGATATATGATCATTTTTATCATTATTTTCCAAATGTTTTATTACGAACTACACCCACGAGACTCCAGTCGCTGAAATAACTATATTCAGTATCTGATTATTCCAGACAGGGAAGTTTGCGATGTTTTAACTTTGCTTGCCAATCTTACATTAGCATACAAGTATCTCAGAGGAATGATGTATCCGTTAATCATTTCTCACTTCCGGCCTTCTGTTTGTCCCTTACCGTAGACGAATATAAAATTGATTTTTAAGGGCTCGTAAGCACATTAAATGCTTATGTAGAGTTTTCAGTAAGCCGTCCAAGTTTGTCGGGCCCCTTAGACGATTATTATGTATTTCTTCCCACCTGACTTGTATTCTTTTTCTTTAAGGAATCCCTTGTGCTTACTACTCAAGGCTAGGTTTTGATGATTTGTGGACAGAAAAACATGACATCACACTGTAGCTCTTTTTCGGATTTGACAAACATTGATATTTCATTCATACATAGCGCATACTTTGGCTTTCACATAAAGATAGAAAGACCACAATACTACAGCTTTATTCATCCAAAAAAAAAACCATTACTTTTTGTATTTTTATTTTATTCAATTAATTTAAGTCAAGTCGAGGAAAGAACATTTAATATGGAACTTTGACTTTTTTGTCAATGCTCCGTACGGGATTAAAACCTGCAACCCTCAGTCTTTCTATGCGGACCCCTAAACCACGGGGATACTGCGTCTTTACATCTGAGATTTGATTTTTATGTACTTAAAGCTTGTGTTTTACAATGTGCGACAAAGTGATTTTACCTGGATTGATTGCATAAGTGAACGATTGTGAATTTCCACCGATCAACTGATGTGTTAACATATAAAATTCTCAACATTATTTTCCAAATGTTTTGAAGTTGGCGTTAAGCAACAATCAATCAATCAACCAATCAACCAAATGTTGAATACGAACTGCACTTACTAGGCATCAGTTGCCGAAATAGCTATATGCAGAATATGGATTCACGACATCGTTTATTCCAGACAGGGAAATTTGCGATGGTCAATCTTACATTACCATACAAGTTCCGCAGAGGCATGATTTATCCGTGTAATCATTCCCGACGTACTAGATCTAAAATGATACACACTTCACGAGAATATAAATAAACGACAGTAGATTGAGGTAAGTGAACAGTTCATGCATTTAAAGGTTGATATTCGGAAACCTATCCGGTTCTTTATCAAAACACAATAATCATGTAAAAATTCAGTCAAACAAAACCTATTTTCCAAGTTTACAAAGCATTTACTACAAAAATTTGAAAAGTGGAAGGTGCAAAATGAGTAGAAGCAGGAAATTTCGACTTCTATACGTCTCTCAGTGAATCTGTTCTCATCAGAAAAATGCAGATTCACTGAGAGTCGTATAGAAGGAATAAAGTAAGAAGAATAAAGAATTTTAACTTAAAAAAAGAAGGAGAAGAAAAAATGCTTGTTTTCGATTTAAAAATTTCTTTAATATTTTGCTTAAGCGAGTTTTTTTCTATCTGAAGCTGTAAGTAAATACTGACATAAACCCATATATATACATTTTGATCAATTATTCATTAAAATAATTTTTTATGTAATGTAAATAGCAACGAAAGTATATCTTAGGGGTTTAAAGTGACAATAGCAATTTTGTGAATGATTGAAATTTATGTAACAGTACTTTTTGATTAAATTGATCAAAGCAACATCTATATATTAAAAAATATAGTCTCTTTGATTATTTTACCACCTGTAATATACGATAGTTTATTCTAGCGAAAGGCTTCCATTGGGGATCAACTATATTTTTCTATACTTTGAGTCAGATCATTTGAGACCTATTGTTTGATATAAGGTTGATAACTAGGTTCGAGGTAATAATGAACCGATAATTTCTTTGCAATTGGGCAATAAAAATCTTCAAAGATCTTCTCATCCACGGTATTTTACTGGAACTTTTGGATACAGAATTTCGAGTTCAAATAAATGACTCCTCTTAAGTATGACTGGAAAATCATGAAGACAGAGAAGAGGGGGTGACATGGAAGGTCTGTTCACGCATTTTTCTCATTTTTTTTACCTCTTTCGAATTTGTCACCTTTTGCCCTTTTCCCCAATTCTCCCGTTTTGTCTCTTTTCCCCAATTTTCAACTTGTGTTTTCCTCAACTTGAATCTATTCTTATTCCATTTCCTAACATGCTTGACACTCTTTCTACCATTTCCTAACATGCTTGACACTCTTTCTACCATTTCCTAACATGCTTGATACTCTTTCTACCATTCCTAACATGCTTGATACTCTTTCTACCATTTCCTAACATGCCTGACACTCTTTCTACCATTTCCTAACATGCTTGACACTCTTTCTACCATTTCCTAACATGCTTGACACTCTTTCTACCATTTCCTAACATGCTTGACACTCTCTCTACCATTTCCTAACATGCTTGACACTCTTTCTACCATTCCTAACATGCTTGACACTCTTTCTACCATTTCCTAACATGCTTAACACTCTTTCTACCATTTCCTAACATGCTTGACACTCTTTCTACCATTTCCTAACATGCGTGTCACTCTTTCTACCATTTCCTAACATGCTTGACACTCTTTCTACCATTTCCTAACATGCTTGACACTCTTTCTACTATTCCTAACATGCTTGACACCCTCTCTACCATTTCCTAAAAAATTTCGACCATTTCTCTCTCATTTCCCAAATTTTTTACCCTCTTCCTCCCATTTCCCAAAACTGCGTCACCCTCCTCACAGAACAAAACCTGATAGTACAATGGTGACACCAATCAGAATTATAATTGCTATGTTCATTCCATTCTTTTCGTCAGATTAGATCATTGAAATTCTGTAAAATAAATATTCAACGTAATAATTCCTGGAATTTCACATTCAAAAACCACGTTTTGAACATCTCGGCATTCTGAAACTTCTTTGTGTGGAACCCGGAGCCCAGTGAATGGAGTTCAGAGCCCTAGTGTTGAAGCCCGGAGCCCCACTTTCAAAATTAAAAGGTTGGATTTTCGTGTTATATCCCAGGCTCCCGAGAACCTCTTATGTTATGAAAAATGTCAGGATGCTTTCCGAAGTTCGTTTGCTTGTGGTGGTTATTGATTTGCATCGATCTAATGATGAACCAATAGGAAAGATGAAAAAAAACATACCAAACCATAGAACAGACCAATAAAACACGCGATTTTCATTCAATTTGGTGAATCACATTGAAGCGATTCAATAAATCTGTCCCTACTATGACTTTGTGTCGTTTATATTTTTTTAACAAAATAAGTGTTGCGAGGTGTTTATAAAATGTAAAAATACAATAGTCAAGAGAGTGATTAACCACCTAAATTGGGCACAGTCAAAATTAAAAAAATATATATAAAAAGACATCTGAATTTAAAACATAAAAGAGTTTACCCCTTTTTTATCTTTTAAATTCAGATGTCTTTTTATATTTGTTTTAATTTTGACTGTACCCATATGTTGAATTCATTCACATGTATTTTGTATTTGTCAGATAACAAAATACCGAAGTGACTGTTAATTTAGTTTCTGCTTATGCGCATTTCGACATTTTATGTCTCTTCAGTGCAGATAAAACCAAAACATTTGGACATCCATATACCGAAATGTGTGTAAAAACTGATAGAGAACAAATTACCAATAGGGTCTAAATAGTTAAGCCAAAATTAGCTAAGGACAGAGATATGCGATAGGGAGATACTCCTTAGTTTTAAACAAAATTTTGTTAAATTTAGATTTTCCAAATAGAATAATATAACTAGTGGCCTACACGGACTCTCCATCGTCGTAGTTCATAAAAAAATCAATTTGATGAGACACAAGTCATGGCGAAAAGTTGCCATTACTGATGGCTTTCATGTCGCTGGACAAAGGTATGCAAGGAAGATAGCAAACAGGTTTGGAGACCTTTTTGTTTTTTTTTCATTTCAACGTCTATGCAATAAGGAAACCTACCACTGAAAATAAAAATATCTATGAACAAAAATTTGAAGTACCCATCTATCTTAAAAAGCAATAAAAAATATTTAACTAGTTTGATAGGCAATGAATGTATCAACATTAAAAAGTTGAAGTGTTTCCTATATTCTGTATTATTGTGGTTGTAGTATATGTAATAAATGTTAACCATGTCGATTTTTTTGTCCCTTGATCGCTTTACGTGTCGAATCGCTGAGCTAGAAGCATTTGAAATTCGGTATATTGTCGTTCCATTGAATTCCATTTTGGAAAAGAGTATCAATTCGACATCAATATAACATCAAACGTTAAACAGAGGAGCTTTGTATATTTGTGTAATTCGGACTAATGAAAGCAATATACTTACAAGTATCATTTTAATTTCATTTATAGACTCTGTAAATAATTTATAAGACATGGAATAGCATTACCAAAATTTACATGATTTGAGTAACTTTTTGGTTTCTTGTCTAAAATGTCGGTCAAAAAATCCATATACAAATGGGTTGACAATATTGTTAATGACATTCATCTCTCTGATGAGTGAGAAAGCTGTTAGTTCGGCATTGCTTCTGTTTACCCAGAAATTAGTATCACCCATTCCAACAAAAAGAAGGATGAACTGTGGTAAGTACGATAGCATGAAAGCCAATGCTATTACCATAAACATGTACGAATAGTTATGTGACGCCAACATTCTTTTTCTTTCTTTCTTTTTCTTTTCTTTCGGTGACAAAAATTGATCCCTTTTGTCTTGTTTGCTCGTTCTTTCCGTCATAGATGTAGACGACTCTTCATTTGCTGAAAGAGATGGAGTATACTCTTCTGAATTTTCTGCAACATGTATGGGTATTGCAGATCGTGTTTTAACGCTTTCAGCTTGTCTATGCTTTGTTAGTTCCACTTGCTGTTGTCTTTTCCGCTCTAGTTTTAGTTGTATGTAAATCGTTCGGCCAATCAAAGAATTGAAAATTATCATTCCTAACATAATAATTAATGCTAAAATTGTAATGCATACAACAAAAATAATAAATCCTGCTCCCAAGTTCCCTTCAAGTTTAGCATCACACATATATCCTGTAATATTGAGCGTTTCGTTTTCCACAGGTATTTCTTCATTCCAAATATTTAGAGGCATAGAAAGTGCCACGGACATAAACAAAGTCATTCCTAAAGCAAATCTTTTCCATCTAAGTGTCATTTGTCTACCAAAAGGCCGACACACTTTCAGGTATCTTTGTAATGATATTGTTAGTAGCAAAAACATGGACGAAAATGAGGTGATATTTGTGGGAAACCATAAAAGTTTACAAAGTAAGCTGCCTCTAAAATTGACCGGAAGTAGATTCTGTGCAAGTTCAAATGACGACCTTGTCGTACAGGCTAACAAGTCCACAACAGCAAGATACGGAATAAAAAAACGGTCATCTCTTTTGGCTCTCATTTTAAAACTATAAACAATAATAACAGTAGTGTTCCCAAGTATTCCTAAAATTAAGTATATCACAAGAAAAATGTCATTTACAATGTAAATTTTTGCTTGTTCACTATTCCATGCCCAAAGTTTCTCTTCGTCAGTTCTATTGTCCATCTTTACCTAAGGTTATCACAGGATACTGGGGATTGCTCTATTTACATATCTATTTAATTATTTTACGTACTTTTATTAATTTTCCGGAGTAGGTGATGATGGTTACAAGTCTTCCTCTTTGTCTTTCCGGTACAAGCCTTGTTCACACAATCATAGTTTTATATCTGTTATGTAATTTTACAGAGGATTTATATAAATATCTAGGGCATATTTATACTTCGGCAAGCAAAGCAAAAATTCTAAAAACATGTCAATTCAGAAGCACAAAATGGAGACAACATTACAAAAAAACAAATAAACAAAAATAAACCAATGCACTAGAATTTGGATACAATAGACTGACACATGAAACTCGTCTGATTTTATTAAAACTTTAAAACTTTAAAATTTTGTTATTTTAATTTTTGTTCTTCACAAGTATTTATTTGTTTTGTAGAATAAAAGCTCACGCACGATTTGTTATCAATGCTGCCAACTACTGATTCAACGTTTGCATCACAAATAATGTTACAAAAGAATAAAAAAAAAGAAAAGTAAATAATTTAGACAGTACATATATAATTTTTTATGTGTTGAAATCGTGATACAGGTCCCATGATAAAGAACAAAATGTGTTGAAATATGCAAAAAATAAAAAACAAATCACACATGAAATAAATTATCACTGATTCCGTTTTGAAGCAGTAAAACAAGCCGTAAGAGACAGAAACATTGAACTGTGTGATAATATATTTGTACATTTCCAATACACCCTCTCTCCTGCTCTTAATGCCTTTTAGTTTGTTTTACTCCCTATCGTCACCAAAACATCTAAGTTTTCGCACTATTGAGTTGATGAGTGCCCTCTTTTTGTCTATATGTTATAATTGTCCAATATCTAGTGCTTTTGTTGGGCAACAGATGACAGTTATTACAAGACCAGTTTGCCAGGCCTAAAAAATCACCGATGGAGCATCGTTAGCAATGAATTCCACACTAACCAGTGCTAGGGGTCGCCTTGGACTGATTATAAAGTATGAGCAAAGCTCATTGTGAAAGGCTCTATGGTGATTTCAAGATGAAGAACAACTATTAAAGCGTTGTTCCATTAAATGGTTCTACTGTGTATATGTAGCCACCCTTTTTTGTGTGCATTTACTCCATGTCCTTTTATTGGTGATTTGAGTTCTGTTCTTTTAAATATTTTGTATTTTTTGGTGCTAAAGCTGTATATATTGTGGAAGTGGACATCTGCTGACGTTGAGGTATTTGAAATTTCTTTATTTTGTCATTTCCAATAAATGTCCCAAACATCTGTCATAAGTTAGCACCGACATGAGTTTTACAGACAGAAAAGCAGCAATATATATTTTAAAATGTACAGATATACCGACAATTACCAGACAAACACATTGGATAGTCAGACCAAGCTTAGCGAGGAATGCATTTCAACTTGGATGAAAATTATTCAAGTGAGTGCTTGACTAATGGCAATTGACAAGTCAAATTTATATTACCAGCAACTGAAATTATTGTAAGCAAAGGATAAGGAAAAATAGTGACCCTGTAAGTACCTAGAGCAAGCAATAATATGGCCTCTGTCTTATCACTGTAGATAGAATCATAACAGTTTAAGAATTGTTGAGAGAAAAAATAACCTATGCTTATTTTTGAAGAAAATACTGCTTTCTTTTCGAAATTTCCGAATTTATCCCATTCAGATTTAATTAGCTTCGTTACTTCTTATATCACCTTTACTTTTACACCCGTGTATATAGTAAAATCTTTTGGTTATGATATATCTAAGAATGACGAGGAATATTTTAGGTGGTTTTTAGGCGATTAAGATATAATCATACGGAAGTGGTCACTAGAGGGATGTCATAAGAGTGACCACGCAAAATCGGATATTACTATATTAGGAACGAGATAATAAAACCACAAAACTCAGAGATTGGAAATTTAAGGGACCGACCATTTAACCTGAAAAGGGGGGGGGGTTATGGTTTTTTTTTCTGGACAGAAAATTTATTTATTTTTTTCACGGGTAGCAACAAAATATTTTTTTTTCAAAATTAACATAATTTTTTTGGGCAGAAAGCCTCTGTCAGAAAATTTTTTCTCATCATTTTGGCAGCCAAAATATTTTTTTCACATAAAATCGGCTCCAGGTTATTTTTTTTTTTAGAAAAAACCATAGCCCCCCTTTTCAAGTTAAATGGTCGGTCCCTAAATAACATAAAAAATTCTTGTTCAATAGTAACAGCATATACGACCCACACTTAATTAAACCCTGACAACGAGTCCTTTGATACAAGTCCTGTTTACTGTTGGAAAAAGGTGCATTTACGAAATATTCTAACACTTCCAATTAAAAAGGGACATAAAAACAACCAAGGTTTATCAACGGTAATAGTAGTAAATAAAAAGGAAACTGGATATAATTAATGTCCTGTATATGAAAAAATACTTTTGGTATGAAAAGGGTACTTTCGATCTTTTATTCCTTTCGTTAAATAGCTTTGATTATCAAAGAATCAAAGATCGGATATTTTAGATTTAGGGCATTGAAATAACATTACAAAATCTCGTCCAACAGTAACAACATATCACCTACGCTTAAATAAACCTAGACATCGAGTCTCCAATACAGTCCCTTTACAGTCCAAAAAGGTGCATTTGTGTAATATTCTAACAAATACTTCATATAACTTCCAATTAAAAAAGGGATATAAAACAACCAAGGTTTATCAACAGTAATCAGTATTAATAGTGATAAATGAAAAGAAAACTTGATAAAATTAATGTCCTGTATATAAAAAATACTTTTGGTATCATTTTTTTATTCCCTTTGTTAAACAACATTCATTATCAAAAATCAGATACAACTAAAATTCAGGTATAGGGCCTTGAAAATAACATCGCAAAATCTCGCCAAATAGTAACAACATACCACCCACGCTTAAATAAACCTAGGCATCGAGTCTTCAATACACATGATACAGTTCTTTTACTGTTGGGAAATGTTCATGTTTGAATTATTTAAATAAATACCTTAAAAAACTAGCAAAAAGAACCACGTTATTTTTTTTTTGCTATTTCCAATCTTTCAAGTTACATTTTGTGAAAAATTAGGAGCACTTTTGGACGAAATTAAAAAAACTGATTTTACACAGAATGGGATTTATATCTTTAATACAGCCAGTAAGAGCCATGTTATAAAACCTAATTAATGAAATTTGAGAAATCATATATTGCACTCATAATTTCTCATATTTATTATTTTCTTCCATATTTAAATACAAGGTTGACGTTTTCTGCAAATGAAGTAGCTTTGTTATCGAATAACCAAGCGGGTTTTCGCAGAGATCACTCGACGATCAACAATCATTTTGTTCTTAATTCATTGATTTCAATATATCAGGCATTTTACAAGAAACTTTTCTTGTGTACTTAGCTTACTAGCAGTTACAATACTGATTTTCTGTAGGGAACATGCTCTCCGGTCACATTGCCGCTCCAACTAAAAGACCCACAATGGATAGAACAAAAAAACTAGCCAGGCACACATTGCCGCTCCAACTAAAAGACCCACAATGGATAGAACAAAAAAACTAGCCAGGCACTGAAGATCGTTGTATTTAAAGAGTCATACAAGCGGCAAGTAGGATGACTCTTGGTGGGGGGAATGTCACGGAGGTGCATACCTGAGTTGTATTCAGGTAGTAGATGTATAGCTAGTAAAAATTGACTGAACTTACGGAATATTTCTTTAGCTCATTCGGTAGCATGACTTGCTACGAAGCAAAATGTCCAGGGACGAGGAGACACTGGTAGTAAAAAATATTGATTTTCAAGTATGGACTTACCCTCCGGTCACATTGTCTTCCGCGAGGCATTCGATACTGGACTGAGGAAAAAAGTTCAAAAGAGTGAAATCAAAGGAAAAATATTTACTGTTGTATTTAACATGTACGACAAAATAAAATCCTGTGTGCAGTGTAACAGTAAGCAGTCAAATTTCTTCCCCTGTAGATGATAGGTGTTAGACAGTGGAAAATATATCACTTTTTTTTGTTTTCGATCTTTTTGAACGTTTGGAAATTCTTTAAGATGAATCCAATTGTTCCCATCTTGAATTTGTAAACAATATATATATGTGAACAAGAATTAGATATTCTACTAAACAATTGCGGAAGACACAATACTTCAAGCGGAAACAAAAGAAGGAATGAAGAACTCTCTAGATTTATTTCAAATGTATTGTAATGAATGGCAACTTCAAGTAAATATCAACAAAACAAAGTTAATGATATTTTGAAAGCGAAAGTCTAATATTCAGTCTGAATTCAGACTTCAGAATACTATTACTGAAATTGTTGACAACTTTTCGTATTTGGGGCTCCATGTACAATGGAAATTTTAATGAAGCTAAAAAGAAGCTTATTTCTCAAGCACAAAAATCTTTATTTAGTATTTACAAATACATACGAAATCAGAACATACCTGTTGACATTCAACTAAATCTTTTTGATGCTATGGTCGAACCTATTCTGCTTTATGGGTCTGAAATTTGGGGCAATAAGAATACACTTGAGATTGAACGAGTACAATTAAACTTTTTTAAGAGGATAATGAGGGTTAGACCTTCTACACCGAATTTTATGGTTTACGGGGAACTGGGATTATACCTTTTACAAATTAAAATAAAATTAAGAATGATAGTTTTTTTTGGTGTAAGCTTGTTTATAATGATGAGAAACTGAGTAGTTTAATGTACAAAGTGTTATTTGCACTGAAGAACAACGGCATGGAATGTTTTACGTGGATAAATTGTATTGAATCAATTTTAATGATGTTGGATTGATATATATTTTTAGAAAACAAGCTGGGTACTTTGATAAGAATTATGTTGTACAAACTTTGAGAGATCAGTTTATACAAAAGTGGTTCGGGGATATGAATAATGCATCTAGAGGCGATTTTTACTCTCAATTTTAAGCGGGATTTGTATTGAACAATATTCATTAAAATTACCTGAACAATTTAGAATTTGGATTTCAAAATTATGCACATCAAATGTACATTTTCCAATCGAAATCGGACGATGGACTAATATACCGAGACAAGAGAGAACATGTACTCTTTACAATACAAATTTTGGAGATGAATTTCATTAATCTCCATTGGAATTATTTTTATGTCCAAATGAGTCCATTATTGAATCAAGGGACAAATATTTACTCAGATATTATATACAGTACCCGAGCAGTGATAAATTTACAAAATTATTAACATATTGTAATGTTGAAGTTTACAAACGTTTATCCATTTATATTTAAAAAGCTAATGATTTATTAACTGAAGAATTTCTATCTTTTCATTATTGTACTTAAATTTAGTATAGTTAAATCGCCCTGAGGGCGTTGTTTCGATCTTGATTGCTTCTAGGTTTGTGGAGCTGCAAAGCATGCTTTCAGCCTCTGTCTCTGCAGCTCTGCAAAACTATCCGGAGAAAACGCCCCAATACGTCCTCAGAGTTCCGGGAACTTGAAATAATAACAAAGTTTAATTTTTTAATATATCCCTGAGTGCGTTGTTTTGATCTGGTTTGCTGCCAAACTTGTAGAGCTGCAAAGCATGCGTATAGCCTTTCTGCAGCTCTGCAAGACTATCAATACAGACAAAACGCCCCAACATGTACCTACGGCTTTGTTGTTTCCAACATTTCTATATTTTAAATTAGACTTGCCAATATACTGTCGAAGACATGTTCTTAATATAGTTTTCCGTTGTTAATATCATATTATTATGTCTTGTTATTTGTATATCAATGTATTTGAATTATTGTATTATCATTGTTCTCTTCTTGTTCATATGTTTGTAATTATTGAATTGTCCTCATGTTACACTGTATGTGTCTGAGCGTTGACTAACGAATCTTGAAAATATTGAAACCTATTTTTTTTACCTTGAGCCATACCTACACTCGTCATGATACTGAACTTTTGCCGCTAGAAACGATACATACAGGTATATATAGTCTTAGAAAACAACCAAACGGAAAACCTCATGAAATCCGATCGTCGAAACATGAAAATGCAGCACAAAAAAAAAGAAAAAAGAAGGGAAATGGGGAATGTGTCAAAGAGACAACGATCCAAAGGGGAGTAATAACAACTCAAAGCCACATAAAATCTTCAATGAACGATGAGGAAACCCCATACCCAAGTCTACAAGGTTATGCAACAATATCTATAAAATTTACAAATGTAAAAATGAATTGATACAATTTTCAGACTCTCTTCAGTGTCTTAAACATACTTTGGCATTAATTCGATTGATGTTTATCATATCTCAACCAAAAGTAGTAGATGTACATAGAATAACATTTTTTTTCTTTCATACAGGTACTCAGCAAAATAGTATCTATACATTTAGCAACGTACAAAGAATGTCAAATATTTTTACATACTAACATATTTCAGTTAAATTAGCAAAGACAATTAATAGTTTCAACTTTTAAATTTACATATCTATTGTTTTCTGTTTATTCCGTCGGGATGTAAAACCTGGAGTTATTTGATAAAATATTTTCTCGGCCTTCATATTAATTCAATTTTTTGGGGAAAAATTAACAGAGGACTTAAATTTTTTTTCCAGCGAAACCCTAATGCATACTGATTTTCCAATTCTAAAGAGTCACTGTAAACCTCTACTCTTAATAACGCGAAAAAAGTTATAAAACAATTAAAATGCCCTTTCACTTGTTGATTATCATGCGAAATAGTAAAACCGGAATACATAAAACCCAGAATACGAGACAAAAAATGCATTTATATCTTGTTTTTTTTTGTATAACAATTAATAAAGATAAAAGGGGTGAAAGAACCATTTTGCCACTACTTTATAAGTAAAAAGAATCGCAATCAAAAGGTCGCAAAAATGTCAATTTGAAATATTCTTGCTGGTGGTTCTATGATCTGGGAGTAATACTAAACAAATTAAACGAAAGTTACATCTTTTTCTGTAACATTTCTAAACCTTTTACCTTTTAACTCTCAGGTCATTTTTTGTTGCAAGTTTGTCTATTGAAGAAAAATTTTGAGTGAAGTTTATTCAAGTCTTGAATAAATTTGGCTCAAAATTTGCCTTGAGCATTTCCTACGTCCAATTACAAAGATAGATGTGTACATGGATTGACGGACTACATTTTTATTTCTACACATTAAAATGCTCTGTTTTGTTTTTTGTTTGTTTGTTTTTATGCTGCTGATCCATGGAAATAAAGTTTGACATTTGAATTGAAAAATACATGTTCGTGAACACATTTTCCGATAGTTTATGTGAAAAATTGAAACTCACCATAACGGTAATGCATTTTCGTTAACTGGTAAATTTCTCCCGAAAAGTGTGTTGTTTGATTTAAAAAAAAATTATTAACCTTGCTTTATGTTGGGGTATACTGTGATGGGGTGTCCTTCCGTCCATCCGTCCCAAGCACTTAGTACCGGAGTATAGGTTTAGATTCTTTATAGATTTAAATGAAATTTGCACAGATGTCAGCATTCTAAGTTAAATAGGCACTTACTGTGTCAAAAGACAAAGTTACAAATAGTTATAGAAATTCAAATTCTATCCAAAAATTGGTTTTAGATACGTTAATAGATTTGAATAAAACGCAGATGTGAGTATGGGGAAGGAAAAGGAAGACACCTTTGATTATTAACTCAGTGGATATATACGTAACAAATGCTACCAGAAAATAAAAAATAGTGTCCGGAGCATAACTTCAGAAACACTTTATTCATTTAAATAAAAGTTAAGTTATGCAAACGAAACATTAGAAGTAAGGTAGACACCTTTTTGATTTAGGGATCAGTATGTTCAAAGGTCAAAGTCACGAATTCTTACAGATACGAAAAACGGGACTTTCGAGATAGGAACTCTCGTGTACGATCGCCTCGGATACCAGTTAGAAGGAATACTGGATTTCTAAACCTATTGAAATAAATATATACCACATAAAAAAACAAATTAATCAGTGATTCCCTCTCAATGCATTGATGTATTGATTTTTTTACCTGTAAAATAGATCTGTCTGGAATGAACACGATTCAAAAGTCCCATATTGTCCAAAAATTTGTTTCCGGAGCATTACTTTATACTGTATGATGCTTTATGCACTTAATTTGCACAGTTCTCGCAGCATTAGAAATAGAAAAGACAAGTATTGATTTTTGGCTCAGTACGTCAATTTCATATCATAACCTCAACAAGATACTCAAGTGTTATCTCCTGCTGCCACGATGTGCGTGCGCAGCCTGGCTAGCCTATCCCAAAGATAAGAAATGC
This sequence comes from Modiolus philippinarum, assembly GCA_002080025.1. Classification (NCBI taxonomy): domain Eukaryota; kingdom Metazoa; phylum Mollusca; class Bivalvia; order Mytilida; family Modiolidae; genus Modiolus; species Modiolus philippinarum. Next base: position 41,109 of record MJUU01024213.1, read on the forward strand.
ATGTTCCCACGTGCATTCTTCCATTCTCCTACTGGCTAGCGTCCAGTGAACATCGTTTCATTATAGCGTGTTCCCGTGTCTTTTTACTTGGATTTTATTAAGTCGGATCCTCTAAGTGTAACTAGTGCATTTTTTAATTTGGATTATAATTAATTATGGAGGATTCTGGTGGCACTGATGATGTGGTCAGCGGCTGTGATTCTAACGTGGAATTGTCTGACCACGAGGATCGGCAATCTAACANAGAAATTCAAATTCGATCCAAAAATTGGTTTTAGATACGTTAATAGATTTGAATGAAACGCAGATGTGAGTATGAGGAAGGAAAAGGAAGACTTCTTTGATTATTAACTCAGTGGATATATACGTAACAAATGATACCAGAAAATAAAAAATGTATTTTAACAAATAGTGTCCGGAGCATAACTTCAGAAACACTTTATTCATTTAAATAAAAGTTAAGTTATGCAAACGAAACATTAGAAGTAAGGTAGACACCTTTTTGATTTAGGGATCAGTATGTTCAAAGGTCAAAGTCACGAATTCTTACAGATACGAAAAACGGGACTTTCGAGATAGGAACTCTCATGTAATTGAAGGCAGAAACGATCGCCTCGGATACCAGTTAGAAGGAATACTGGATTTCTAAACCTATTGCAATATACCACATATAAAAACAAATTAATCAGTGATTCCCTCTCAGTGCATTGATGTATTGATTTTTTTTACCTGCAAAATAGATCTGTCTTGAATGAACACGATTCAAAAGTCCCATATTGTCCAAAAATGTGTTTCCGGAGCATTACTTTATACTGTATGATGCTTTATGCACTTAATGTGCACAATTCTTGCAGCATTAGAAATAGAAAAGACAAGTATTGATTTTTGGCTCAGTACGTCAATTTTTAAGTCAAGGTCACAAATAATTTCAGTCAAAAAATTGTTATCCGGGGCATAACTTGAGCGGCATTACTAAGGATTTGAATGATACTTACAAAGATATAAGCAGACAACTATTGAATGTAATAGCCTGTTTAATGTAGTCCAAAATAGTTTCTGAAGTTGAATAAAATTATGCAGACTGAGAGCATTATAGGTAAAGTTGATTTATGTCAATTTTGGGCTCACTGTGTCTCAGAAATGCTTACACAAGTTAAAAACTCGGTACAAAAATGTGTTTCCAGAGTATATATAACTGGAAGGTTTATGGATTTGCGTGAAATTAACACAGATTACTGCAGTAGAGAAAAGAAAGGCAAGAAAGGAATGTTAAAGTACATCTCTTTGAAATTAAACTTTTTCAACTTGCTTGACCGTTACAATTAGAAGTTTTAGAGATAATGAAGGAACATTTTAAACTTAGTAGGTCAAATTCGATGACCAAATTCACTAATGAAAAAAAAATAGTCCATATTTTGGTTTCCAAAGTAACTTCAGAACGCCTTCATAGATTTAAATGAAATTTGCATAGATTAACGCATCAGAGGTAAGGAAAACACTATTGATTTTGGAGCTACTAGGAGAAAGTTCAGGGTCATATGTGCTCATTTAGATAATATAACTTATTTGTTCTCTGTCAGTTTTTAACCATCTTTGAGTTTACGGTCTTCCAAACGTTTAGATTTTATCTGCACCGAAGAACATAAATTGTCAAATGCGCATATGCGAAAATAATTTCACAGCAACTTCTCATATTGGCATTTAGTCACTTATATTTGTAATTTTCTCATAAAAATTATTTAAGCTTTGATTTGCATTTTTGGAATCGAATAGGCGAAGCAGGGTATATGTAAGTGAACTTTGCCCACAGTTTTTTTTCAAGAGTTTTCAGTCTCTCTTTACAATCTCATCTGTACGACCCATGTTTTGTCGAAATATCTTTGAAATTATTGCTCCTATGATTAGTTATAAATAAATTTTACGAGGAACAGATGATATTGAAATATATTTTCATATTCAAATCTCCCGGAGATGCACACACGATTGTTTACAAAGTATGAGCTTTTGAAGAAATGTAAATTCAAATCTTATATCTGAAAAAAATACGGATTAATTAAATTAAAGAAATACGGAAGGATATTCGGTAATCTGTATCCAGATATATATAAATACTTGGTGATGTGTTTTGATTTTTAATTCATAATTTTATATCCTTGAGATTAAATAATAGGAAAACTTAAAAAAAAATAACTATACAAAATATAGACATTAACAATATTTATTGTGTATTTTTTATATGGACAACAGTTCTTCAATCTACATCGAACAAAGAAAAATCGGAGATGAAATTTCATAATAAGACTGAATATGAATTGTTGGATAAATGGAACGAATCAATAGCAAATATTTTGATTCCGAATGATGTTATTCTGACTTTGTATGTGTTAATTGGAACTGTGGGAAATATTATTGTTTTGATGGTATACATGTGTAAACTGAAAGTCAAAAGAGACGACAGATTCTTTATTCCAGCTCTGGCAATTACTGATGCCATAGCATGTTTGACGGGAGGAGTTTTCGCCTTCATTTGGAACAAAATTCCCGTTAAATTCACTCACGAATTAGCATGTGAGTTACTGTGGTTTTGTAGCCAAAGTGCCACAATTACGTCTGGACTTTTTCTGATAATTATCGCAGTACAACGATATCTGAAAGTTTGTAAGCCAAACTCCATCTTTCCACAAAAATGGAAATACGTTTCATTAATTTTGTCTATTTTATTTTCTTGTGCTTTTTCGATTCCAATATTTTTCTACTACGGTAAAGTCGAAATTGTGAATCCGTCATTGAATATCACCGGTTTCTGGTGTGGACAAAAAAGAGAAAATTTGGAACAAGTGATCTTCTATGATGCTACCATTGTGTCCATTGCTGTTATCGCTAGTCTAATTCTCGTCGTTTTGTATATTTTAATTGGCAGACAAATTTATCGAAAATTTCTTATATTTCAGCGTAGTATAAAAGGAGAAAAACATGCTCCAACCAAGTCAGAATTTATAGAAATGGACGAAAGTCAATCTTCTTCCAGTAAGCACCAGACAACAGGTTCAAGAGCTGACAGTTTGGATGACCTAATTGAAAGTGATACTTATCGCAGAAGTGTGAAAAGATCTTCAGAAGATATTCTTGATCAAGGACGTTTTTTCACCATTGGACAACACTTCAAAACACATAGGTATTCATACATGTTTATGACTATAACTGCATTGTTTATAGTAGCCTATGCACCAAGAGTAACTATTATGCTGTTGGAAACATTGTTTCCAGATTTCTGGGAGAGACCGAGCTCAGAAATAGCTGGATTTCTGTTCTTGTATCGAATGTATATCTTAAACCACGCTCTCAATCCTTTTGTATACACTTTCTTTGACACTAGATTTCGGAAAGAGTTATTGAATGTATTATGTTGTAGAAAACGGACCGTTGAATCAACTCATCTATAAATACGTTCAATACACACTAATAATAAGAAAATCTTGTTTTAATTTCTGCATTTCCGGAAATCTTTTTCCATTGAATTAAGAGCAAGTTTCCATTAAATACTGAATTATCTTACCAGCGGCTGGTATGTTGCTGGAATTTGGCTTCTAAAAGGCATATTCAAATCCAAGTATAACCAGTTAAAGAATAACACTTTTATAAAGTTTTGTTTATATTTCTTGTAATATAAAGATGGGTATGAAGAAATATTGTTGTTCATATTCATAATGACATTAAGTAATTTTGCGTTTGACCAGAGACCTAATCGCCAGACAGTATCGAAGGCCTTTTCAAAATCAAAATCAACTAAGACACAAACATCCTTTTCAAAATAAAATATCTAGCAAAAAATGCTGTCTTCATTTAAGTACTTAGAAAACTACTACTATTAATTCCAAGAGCACTAATTTTGAACAAGAAAAGAATGAGACAAAATCTAAGATGGCCCAAGGAATTGGCACCCAAAGAAAGAGCAACCTGGTTCATTGGTAAAACACTGCCATACTAAGGAAGACATTTCAAACTCAAAATCTGTCGTAGGGTTTGATAAAGAATGTTCATGTACTACTATGTCTTTTAGTTTAAGCGTTGTTTTTGAAAAATTCCTCGCTATCTGTGAAATATTTCTTTTTAAAATGGTAGACCCGTTCTGCCAGGCACTGCACTAAAACAGGAAGCAACATTTCACAGAAAAGTCCGGGGAAGTGTTGTACACGCTTTTCAGTATTATATTCACACGCAAAACTAGTTCATCGACATTTGTCCAATTGTCCAGTAGTTAACTGGTTGTATGGTGAACTTAAAATATCTCGACATCTGCAATCGCTTTCAGGTATATCATGCTTGCCTGTAACCAATATGTCTTTACCAAGGGTAATGAGTAAATATAAAAACAAAGAAGAAAAATTCTCCAATATATACAATTAACAGCTATCGTTGATTTATGTTGCTTGGTATTTCCATGTGGTCTGCAGCAGTATGTGTTGTAGGCAGTATGGTACCCGTATTGTTATTACTTGCATATCATTGTGTGATACATATAGTCTCTAACATTGTTTCCAGTTTATTACGTATATTTCTCACATCGAGATAGTTAAATTTTCACATTTTAAAGTTCAAGGTTTATTCGAGAACTTTAAAATGTGAAAATTTAACTATCGAGATGTGAGAAATTATCGTAATAAACCGGAAAACAATGTTAGAGATTGTTTCTCTAATTTCTACTCAATTTATTTGAAGTATTTGCGATCTCCGTAGCCTTCAGTCTCAAGTATGCCGCCATTTTGTTGCTATCATCGTTGCTATGTGTATCATTGCGCCATTCATTGAAAGGGCTGTTGAATATAATATTTTTGATAAAAATGTCATATTATCAATAAATTGAGTTATCTTAGTCATAAAAATGCAAAAATCGTTTCGCAAGACAATNATGAATGTGAAAATTTAACTATCGAGATGTGAGAAATTATCGTAATAAACCGGAAAACAATGTTAGAGATTGTTTCTCTAATTTCTACTCAATTTATTTGAAGTATTTGCGATCTCCGTAGCCTACAGTCTCAAATATGCCGCCATTTTGTTGCTATCATCGTTGCTATGTGTATCATTGCGCCATTCATTGAAAGGTCTGTTGAATATAATATTTTTGATAAAAATGTCATATTATCAATAAATTTAGTTATCTTAGTCATAAAAATGCAAAAACCGTTTCGCAAGACAATGTTCATCAACATCCGGTTGCACTATTTCTAGAAACTGACACGAGACATTTACATGATTGACCAATCGGCAGCTGAGATCAAATAATACCCATGTTGATTATCATTTCGATAACCAACTAGTCAGGAGGTGTTTATATTTGCTAGAAATTAGAGAAAGTAATAGACAGTATATAATCCTGTGTTATCATCAGTTTCATAGTTAGAGACAGCAGGGTATCCTGTGTTTTTATTAGCTGCGTATCAATGTTATAGGCAACATGGTTTCCTCTGTTGACATCAGTATAGTGTATCATTGTGAGGGCCGCTGTATATTCCCTGTGTGTTGTTATCAGTGATGGCATCATGCGATCTTATTGTCCCCGCACTTTTCTGAAGAAAATGTGGGCATATCGTCATGCCGAGCTTTTCTCGTTCAAAAGGTTCGGTTTTCCAATTTTTCGGTGATAATAACTTTCCTTTCAACTTGTAATTGAAACTGTATGGCCAAGCTGGAAAATTTATCATTAAGTTTAGAGATGTCGTTTCTATGGCAATTGTACTTCACGCCAGTTTGCTATTGTTTTATCAAATCACCCATGAAAGTATCGATAATATGTTCCTTTGATGCTAAAACGGACTGTAAAGCTCGGCATGTGAGAAGTAGATTAACTAGCCAAGGCTAAGAGTGTTAAGCCTAAGAAGGTCTTCAAAACCAAAGCTTCTAAACCATAGAAAGCAGTTAACTCGCAACCCCCCTTTTTTATTTTGCCTCTACCAACAACAGCCCCGCCTTCGGAGTATGCATCCACCGGTTCAACTTTTATCTTAGGTTGAGCCCTATATCACTGTTGATGCTCAGATGTATTCATGTTCAACTGTTGCTGTGATTTCAATTCATAAAAACAAGACGCAAAAACGGAAGATGTTTTTTCGAGATTCGATCCCGGAACCCTCAGTTTTATAACCTAGCGGTTTAGCCCTCTCGGCCACCGAGGCATTACTCTGCAATGTTTTAAAAATGGGGTCACGGTATCATGAACCTGAAATATGAAATGCACGAAGGCGACATCTCGGTCTAGAATTTATATTTCAAAACAAAATACAGTCGTTCCATGGCAATTGTCCTTCACGCCAATTTGCTATTGTCTTCTCAAATTACCCATGAAAGTATCGATAATATGTTCCTTTGATGCTAAAATGGACTGTAAAGCTCGGCATGTTGTGGTTCCGCCCGTCTGTCCGATAGATGAACCTTGTAAGTGGAACTTCTCGCTCATTTTTGGATTTCGTGTTTTCATTTTGTTATATTGTTGTTGCATATATGCTGCAGATGTGCAATAAGCTTTCGGATTTTTGATATTGGTCTTTGTGCAAATAAGATGTCCCTAGGTGTTTTATTTTGACATATGTTAGCTTGTCAGTGGAACCCCTCTTACATTTTTGGATTTAGTGTTTCAGTAATTTTTTTATAGATTTGTTGCATATATGCTGCAGATACGCAATAAGATTTCGGATTTCAAAGACCACTTATTTTTTGAATTCTACATGGCAACCATACTTTCAGAATTTGCTTCAAAATGTGCTTCAAATATGACGATCATTTTCAAAAGTTGGATTTCCAAAATATTTGATTCCAGTTTTGGTAAACATCATGAAAGTCTAAAAGACCACTTCTTTTTTTATTCTTTCTAGCAACCCTTCTTTTAGAATTTACTTCAATTAGGACAACCTTTTCACCGATTGGATTTCCAAAATATTTGATTCCAATTTTGGTAAACTTCCTGAAAGTCTCAAAGACCTCTTATTTTTAGAATTCTACCCAGCAACCATATATCCTTGTATTCCTTTTTAGTAAAAATATTGATTACAGATAATTCGATCTCCAAAATGTTTGAGAAAAATTATGCCCAAGTTCTATAACAAATGTTTTTCTGTGTCAGACAGGGCAGTGTGGGGATGGCCATCATTTCTTATAGCACCAGTTCTAGTTAATAATGAAAATGGTATCCTTTGCATTCATAAGAAGCATAACTTTGAAAGAATGAGGCAATATGGTATCCTGTTTTGTAATCGGAGAAAAACATTGTATCTAATGTTGTCATTAGCAACGCATCATTTTTGGAGGTAGGCAACATGGTATCTTGTGTTGTCATTAGCAACATATCATTGTTGGTATACTATGTTGTCGTCGTATTGCCATCAGAAGTGAGCTATTTAAGAAGCAAGCAATATGGTTTTCTGTGATGTCACTAGCAGTGTATCTTTGTTGTAGGCAGCATGGTGTCTTGTGTTGTCATTAACAGCGAATCATTGTTGGAGTAAGTTCGGTATTATTGTTTTAGCAGCGTATCGTTATTGAAGGGAGTATGGTATCATCGTCTTTTCGTCAGCTTCATATGACTGTTGGAACCAGTATAGTATCTTGTTCTGTTATTAGATTGTTTGATTAGTTCAGTGAGCAATATTTCAGCTATATCAGGACGAGAACAAGTTAATTAATTCAAAGAATTGTAAGAAAAGGAAGAAAGAAACAAAGGTGGAAGGGACAACCGGGGCAACGACTTTTGATTGCCACTGGAAAAGGGGGGAAATGGGTAGGGGCAGGAAATATAGCCTTCCATACGACACCCAGTGCATCTGTGCTCTTTAGAGAGATATAGAAGGGGTCTTTATACTGCATGGAGCGTGGAAGCATATCATGATCTATCATTATTGCAGGTAGTATGATATCATGTATTCTCTTCGTGTTTTCATTGTTTGAAACAGTAGGATATCATGTGTTCTCTTCATGTTTTCATTGTTTGAGACAGTACGTATGATATTGTTGATTGTAACCAGCAGTATTATTGTTGAAGACATGGTCGTATTTCTTTGTTGTCATCAACAGCGTGTAACTGGTTTGGTGGTATGGTATCATTTGCACTGAAGAGACGTAAGTTGTCGAAATGCGCATATGCAGAAATTAATTCACAGTTACATTAGTATCTAGATATTTGATATTCAAATATGATATTTTCTTAATCTGTCGACGAACGAATACCAACGCACAAAAGGAATTGGAATTCTCAAAGCAAAGCATGTCAAAACAGAGGCAACACAGATAAAAAAACCAAGGACGTATAATACTTCATCGCAAAAGGGCCACTAAATACAGCGTATTCAGTTTTTGAATCCAAGACTCTTGATAAGTGGCTTTCATAGTCACTAAAATAAGATGCAAAATACAATGATGAACACTGTCATAAGATAGCAAACTGACCAAAACATTAGAAAAATCATTGACCCCATTTTTTCCCTTTTTTTTCTTTTCGGGTTGACTCCAATGTAATTCATTTTGACAACAAACATTATACATTAGTCTGTGGTTATTTCTGCAGATGCACATTTTCTACATTTAACTAATCACCGCGTTGTTTTGTAAAATATTGGCTTGTACTCCTCATCCACTATTAAAATATTTCTTAACATATTGAGCTTGCTTATAAATTCTTATTTGGTTTAGCAATTAGTTTTACGTATAAAACTGGGGTCTATTGTATGAAATGTGATGCATTTCACACAGTCACACACATACCTGGTAATTTCGTCTATTGGAGAGGAATATTATGTTTTGTTGCACTATGGTTAGAAGGATATATGTTCCCGGATTTTCCCATAGGAAGAAAAAAAAGAGCGGAGAGCGGTAGGGTCACAACATGACCGAGAAAGATCTCAGGTCGTATTAGCTCCAAATTCCCCTGCTTCCGGTACACTGGATGGCTCCAGGACAATAAGTTCAGGATCGATTAAAAGCCAGATCCTCTAATAATTAGTTGATTTTATGAAATTTGAGAGCGGACACAGCATTAAAACCAATGGCAAGTATGACAAGAATTCTGTTGTTTCGGGCACGTCCGGTCCTAACGACGGCTTAATATGGCTAACTAAAGCTGTATTTTCAATAACTCCTAAATAAGCAAGTCCTCTATTCGAGGCTGGACAGGCTGCCAGCATAGGTTGAACTTCAACAGAGGAACTGATAAAAAAAATCAACAATATTGTTAGAATTACCAGTCATTTACATCTGTAGTAACTATATGTTTTATCTAGAATTTAAAATTTAATCAATATATACTGATAAGTGTTGTACGAACAAAACATTAAAAACAAATTCAAACCGGATAGTGATTAATCATGCTATTTTACATGTAGTACATGCTTGAAGTTACTAGAAAAATAACATTAAATTATTTGTAGGAGATATACTCACATCCTATTTTGTTTTGTTTGAAATATAAATACCGGTAATAACAAATCGTAATGATTATTGGAATAACTTGAGGATAACAAAATATCTTACGATAAAAATTAGTCGTAAGTCTTTAACATTTCATATTGACTTACGATTAAAATTTGTCGTAAGATTTTTTGCGAAAAGGTTTTTTATGTCAGTCTATAAATAAACTTTACTGATCTTTAGTGAAAAAATGTCTATTGTCTATTGTGAAAAAAATGGAACGTAATATTTTTGCAGGGAAAATCACGACAGTAGTTAATAATTTTGAAATTTACTTCAAAGATGAATTATAGTTATATTTTGCACGAGATTTTCAATTAAGGGGATACGATACAGTACCAAGGGCAGATAATAACATCGCCGGATCTGGAATGTTGTTTTTGCGACGTCACAGATTAGAGCGCGACGTCATAAATCACCGGACTTCGCGAATTGTTGACAGGTTACTGTCTGTGAAAGCGTGTATAATAAATTTATGATAAAATCAATGTGGTTATATGAATTGCTCATTACGAAATAAGGAACGTGGCAGCTTGATTCGACATGCTTCTCAAATTGAAACCTGACTTTCGGCATCGTTTACAATAGAATCATTTTCCCCTAACGGCATCGTTTACAATAGAATCAATTTTCAGGACCATTTCACGGCATTTCACGATTTGAATTTTCAGGGGATGCTTTGAAAATTCAATTAAAAATCCCGTGAAAATGTTTTTTATATCACAATATTTTAAATACAAAATGCTGTGACAGTGTATTAATATCTATAAATAATAGGCGAGAGTATAATATTGAAGAGGCATAATCATGATACACATGCATGATAATTATTTAAATTTAAATGAGGGTCGGTATGATCTTTTTCGGGATAACAGGAAAGGCCAATTATTTCACAGAGAATTCGGGAAAAACAATTATCAGGAACAGTATTCGGTTAATATTATTTTTCGGGATGACTGAGGGAATCGTACATTTTTTTCTGGGGAAGTCGGGATCAAAACCCTCCTACCCAACCCCTTAAATTAAACCAAGACAACATACAATGAATTCTGATTTTTTTTTATTAAAGGTCGATAGGTGAAACCAGGGAATATTGATCTATATACTTGAACAGTGGCATAACGGAAATCATCACAAAGTCACTAGAAGGGTCATGTTGTATTCGACTGATCTTTGTGAATGTCTTCAGACGCAAGTTATCATTAATAACAGGATCAATTCTCTGTTCTGTTTGATGTCTTTTATTTTCTGCTCAATGAAACTAAATTCTGTTCTATTTTTCGCAACACTAATAAGCGAAAAACATAAGTTTACGACGTTTTTCCGAGCAAAACATTATGTAACGTCATTTCGCGCCAAAACCGGGAATGCTCATTTGTAGCGATAAAAAATGCTACTTTTCTCTCTGTAGCTTTAAATTAAGCACATGGACCCCCATTTTTCAACGAATTTTAGAAGAGTGATGTTTCATGGAGATCTCTGGAAATTATGGAGAAAAAATCAGTTCGCAATTTTTTTCTATGTGAAATTTTACTTACAAGAAATGAACGTTTTTTTCTGTAAATACGAACATCAATGTCAATTTCGAACCACAAATGTTGAACTTTTGTTTTAAAATATATACTTAACTTCTTTAAAAATATCTCAGAAAACTGTAGCAAAACACCGGAAGCAATTAGCTTAATTCGTTCATAAGTTATGACATTTTACATATTGTTGTAAAAATACAATTTTTACGCAATATTTTGGAAAATGGGCGCAGATTTGGAAAGAGCATATTCAAATTGACTTAATTTCAAAATTTCACGAAAAAATCAGTTCAGGATCTTTACTGTATCGTATCCCCTTAATTAAGCGTCAAGCACGAGCTGTTTCTGTTAACTCACGGTCGAGGTAATTTATGACCGCAATGAAGTGTACAAGCGCATCAACGTTTTATCTTTTCCGATACACTCGGTATATTGTTTTAACCACACTTGATATCCTGTTAGGTTCTTGTCAACTCCACTTTAAACTGAGGAGCTTTACATGAAAGCATTGACATCAAGTGAAGGCCGTAAATCAAATGACTAAATACCGAAGTTACCACGAATTTAGGTTCTGCATGTGCACATTTCGACAACTTATGTGTCTTCAGTACAGATAAAATCTAAAAAGTTTTTTGTATAAAACAACACCAAGCATCCACGTATCCCTATTGTTCGATGGACCCTACACTAATTTATAGTGTTTCGGCAGCTTGGGATGGTTGTATTTGTCTTTGTAGTCTAAATCTAAAATCTAAATGGTTGGAAGAACATTAATTCAAAGATGATTAAAAACTGATAGAGAACAAATATCCTGCATAATCTAAATTAAGGCCAAAATCAGCTAAGGACTGATCTTTGCATGAGGGAGGTACTAATTAGTTTTCAACAAAATTTATGAAAATTTAGATATTGCAAGGTTCCAAATAGAATCATCACAAAAGTGTTGACTACTGGGCTGGTAAATACCACAGGGACTAACAGTCCACCAGCAGTGGCACTGACCTAGTGGTAACAAATAACTTCATACCGAAGTTACTGCGAATATGCGCATTTCGACGACTGAAGTCTCTTCAGTGTAGATAAAATTTAAATGTTTGGAAGACCATAAATTCAAAGAACAATGCACACACACACACACACACACACACACACACACACACACACACAACTATGACCAAGAAAATATAATCGATGTGAAAAAATATTTAACCATGTTTGTATTGATAAAACCAAATTTATATCGCATGATTCAGAGAACTGAGGTTCGTATTAATGACGGAATACCGTTACTTGTGAGCGCAACACAGATTGGTTTGCTAGTGATAAAAATTCTTAGGACTAGCAACATGTATATTACAAATTCCTGCCATTATTTCAAAATTTCAGGCAATTCTGGAAAAATTAGTGTCGAAAAAAGCATATACTGAAAAGGAGGTAGTGAAATTTCCTGGTATGAATGTTTAAAATCAACACAAGATAAAAAACATCCCCACCTTCATATTTTATAAACAATGAAAGCATATGGAGTAAATGCACATGAAACAAAGTCTTTGCAAATACAGGGTAGAAACAAGCAATGAAACACTGTCATTGTTGTTCTTTCTCTTGAAGTCGCCATGGGGCCTTTAACAATGAACTTTGCTCATACCACATAGTAAGTTTAAGACCCCCCAACACATGTTTGTTAACATGTAATCTTATTCTGTCAAAAATGCTTATTTGAGGTTGCATTTATGTTTTTCATATTTCTTTTTGATTCTATCACGAGTAACGCTTATGCATGTTTTTTTAAAATTTTGTATGTTTTTATCAGAGACGAGCCTTTCATACAACAAACTTACAATACAAGATTTTAATGTTGATTTTTAATGCATATCTTTTTCTTCATTTGTATTGATTTAAATTCTAAGCCAACCTAGTCTTCTTTTTGATGTGGAATTATGCTGTTTTTGTCATACGTCAGTCCCAAAATTTATGTTGACCATAGCTCTGAATAAAGGGTATATGCTTGACTTTTTCAGGTGTTCTCTGTCAATTTCAAAATATGTTCTTCTCATGTTTCAGTTTTAATCGGTATGGGAAATGAATTGTTCAAATTTGAAATTTACTCAAAATATGTGTAATGCCTCGTGTATTCCTAAACTCAAATACATGTAAAAGACATATATGTTGAATAAAATTCACGATAAAAATATATTAAAGATGGCGAACCAAAGCCTTTTTTAGTGTTGGAACAATTAATACAGTACGACCCAGATGGCTTTGGCATAACATGGTAAAATGTTGTTTGACTGTATTTATGTACATGTACTACAATTAAGAGTAAAATTGAAGTTTTTTATGTTTAAACTCCGAAAAAACTCTTACTGAAGAAGTTGCAAAGCCTGAATATATAACCATTGCTGTAGATCTGCATGGGCATTCTAAATTTTGTGTATTGCTACAGGCTTAGCGGAGCATCAATTTTGGTATAGCGGCAAGCTACTACTCCCTCCGAACACTAATTTTGGCCTCAATCTTAGAAGCGGAACTTGCCGTCTCATAAATGAACAATGACATTTGCGAAATTGCAATCACTAGTTCTTTTTGAGCATTTTATTTAGTCCATCTCTGATCGGCACGTATACAAGTCCGTTCTGTACGCCACCATCTGTCTAGTTCATCTACTATTAAATTTGGTTTATTAGGATCGTTTAACATTGCACAAAGTCTACACCAAAATTTAGTGTCAATAAATCTACCTGTACCTTTCCATCGAAAATATTGATTATACAAATCGTCATTTTTATCTAAATTGTGTAGATATTCAGCTAATTCTTTTGGAGATTCGAAATCCTCTACATGTATATACGAGTCTCGTGGTGCTGACCTTTTATAGTCATCTGGGTGAGCTCCCATCACCACTGGTAGAACTTCATTCCTGGAAGATAAAAATATACATCAGTTACAATATAATATCATTCAAAGACGAATATGTTTTTTTTTCACTGATTTTAATCGGTGGTTTACTCTTACCAACTACAAATTATGACTCCAATTGTGGTAATTTTTGTGAAACTTTCAAAGACTGCTTATTTTGCACATTTACCAGGCAGACTAAAGCTTGCTTAAAACAAACATTTTTGGAAAATTAATGATTTCTATGTTTGTTTAATGCTTATATAAATAACATAATTTATTAATATGAAAAAGAAAGGAATGTTCCTTTATTTTTTTATTTGACTTTCATCAGTAATTTATAATGTTCATTGCAGTTGTATTAGCTTGAGGTTATATATGTAATGGCAACAGATGGTGGTATTAGGCGATTTTTGTAAATTGGTGGCAATCGATCAAAACCTCCGGAACAAATTCGGCATTTATTCATACAGTGGAAAATACATCAATGATTAAGTAAAAGTAATGTTTGACTCCACAAACCTGTATACATTTTATAATAATCACACAAAATATGTTTAGAAAGAGCATTGAGATTTAGGAAATACCATTATATGAGAAATCAATTGACAGAATATACTGCGAAGGAAAATGAAACATATAGAACTCCAAATCGGAACGACAGAAAAAAAAACAATCTGTTAAATATGACGTTAAAGTCATCTAAGGTGACATCTGCCGGTGAAGATATAGTCTTGTTTTCTCAGAAGGTAAATTAAAGGATCGTCGGGGGGGGGGGGG